>JAQFVV010000087.1:157204-317982 GCA_028023455.1 Epiperipatus broadwayi
AATTTTTATATAAGTTACATCAATTAATATATTTTCTACTAAAAATATATGGTTACATTATATATATATATATATATATATATATATATATATATATATATATATATATATATTTAAATATATATGTATATATATATATATATATATATATATATATATATCATCAGCCATTATCAATCCACTGCAGGATAAAGGTCTCTCCAAGTTCAATCCATCTTCTCCCATCTTTAGATTCTCTTCTCCACTTCACCCCTGCACACTTTCTTATTTCATCAATCTCACATGTGGCCACTTTCTCGGTCCTTGACAATCTCTTGAAATCCAGTTTAAGATTTTAATTGTCCATCTATTATCATCTCTTCTAGTAATATGTCCAGTCCATCTCCACTTCAACCTTTTATTTTTTTCAATAAGGTCAGTAACACCTGTTTGTACTCATATATTGTGTTTTCAATCTCTTCTTGTTACTCCCAATGTGCATATTTCCATACTTCTTTGAGTGCTCTGAAGTCTCTGTATTTCTTTTCTGTTAAGTTTTCATGTCTCAGATCCATAAGTAAGAACTGGTAAAACACATTTATTAAAAACCTTTCTTTTCTAACACAAAGGCATATTTCCTTTTAGTAACAAGTTATTCCTACCAAAAGAACTCCAACCAAGTTTAATTCTATGATTAATTTTCTCCATTATGTTTCCATCTGTATTAATATTCTAATCACCTCAAACATTAAGAAATTTTCAAGTATGCCCTCTGTGAATAAACATATAAGAACTCACATCACAAAATAGCTAATTTTAAAAGGTACTTTGAACTTTCAGCTGCAAATATTAAATATTGAAACACATACTAATTCACTCAGAGAGTATGAAGTTTAGATAAGAAACCATCTTTAAAGTGCTCCTAAACAAACATGTTTCCTATATTTACATACAGATTAAACAGTAGCCATTTTAAACTTTTAAACACTGGAACACAGATATATAGAAAAATACTTTCAGTGCACACTGATATCTAAAACAAATATGAAATATCAAACAATGTCAAACATTAAGAAATTTTCAGCTACACCCACTGTGAATAAATGTATTACATCCCACATCATATAACAGCTAAATCAAATAGATACATTTTCGAACTATAGGCTGTAAAAATATTAAATATTAAAACAGGGAATAATTCAAATAAGAGTAAAATTTACATAAGCAATGAACATTAAACTGCTCCTAAACAAATAAGTTTATTACACATTGGCAACCAACAGACTAAATATTAGTCATTATTAATCTTTGAAACTCCCAAATACACATACACCAAAATGTTTTCGGGTATACATCTATCTAAAAAAATATCAAATTATGTCACATTTTGAAAATATTTGTGTTTAGGAGATTCAAAGAGAGTAATGGTTAGGCTATCTTTGTGTAAATATAGTAAACATGTTTATTTAGTAGCAATTGAAATATCATTGGTTAAGTAAATTTCATGCTCTCTGTTTGAATTAGTCCATGTTTCAATATTTGATATCTTTGCTGCTTATAGTAAATTACCTGTTTTCAGATGTAGGCTCTAATCGTTTATTCAAGAAGTAGTTGAAAATTTTTGTTTTTCATGATTTGGTATTTATTTCAGATAGGAATATGCACTGGAAATATTTTTAAATGCATCTCTGATTGGAGGTTTTAAAGATTAAAAATGACTAATGTTTTTAATCTGTCTTTGTGTAAATATAGTAAACACCTTTGTTTAGGCACAGTTTAAATATTTTTCTTATGTAAATTTCGAGTTCCCGGTTTAAATTAATCTCTATTTTACTGTTTAATGTTTTTTTGCAGCCTATAGTTCAAAGAGGTACCTATTTGAATTAGTGTGAGATGCTGGTTCTAATACATTTATTCATAGTAACATTTGCAGTGATTGTTAATTTTTCAATTCATTGTGAGAATTATATACGGTTTATCTTAAATATAATTGCATCTTTCCCTTAATGATTTGCTAATAGGCGATTCATATCTTTTTAGTTGTACCTTATAAATTTGGAAATAACAATATCATTATATATAGATAATTTACAAAAATGAATTTTACTAATATATTAAATTATGATATGTTTTAACTTATTAAATGCTGACAACGATACATTTTTTATCTAAAATACTA
The DNA here is from genome assembly GCA_028023455.1 of Epiperipatus broadwayi. Classification (NCBI taxonomy): domain Eukaryota; kingdom Metazoa; phylum Onychophora; class Udeonychophora; order Euonychophora; family Peripatidae; genus Epiperipatus; species Epiperipatus broadwayi. The sequence goes on from JAQFVV010000087.1 coordinate 159,363, forward strand.
CCACATTATTTATCGTAATTCACATTCTTAAGATAATAATGATTCAATTCTCAAAGTTGAAACGTTTAATCCAATACTGATTAGTCTCTGGGCAAAATTAATTAGATACTAAATTCTTTATAAGTTTTATTCAAAATATTAAGAACATCGTGACCATGTTTGGAATCACCGAATAAACTAACATATTATATATATACTTTAAGTCTATAATAACAAGTTATCATTTAAAAATTTGCTCAAGTTAGAAATTAGAAAATCCATAATCAAATTTTATGCATATTTTTTTTCTAAATCATGAATCTATGAATAAACTGTTTTAAAGATAGTTTTTTTTTATCAAAATTGTAATTTATTAGTGCAATTAGCAATATTCAATATTTAATAACACGTTTTATTTTTTATCATTTACATACTTCTCTAGTCATAATAACACTGCATTTTACACAACTTAATTATTTTTGAATATATATGTTGTCTTAATTAAAGACTTGACAAATTTGTATTTTGAATTTGTGTTGCAGTAAAATTATTTGTATATTGCATTCAATACCCACATGCCCAAACGATACCACCCCGATTCTTTTGAATTCCTTTATAACCTTATTACAAACTTATCTACAAGTCTGAGAAGCAATTTATTCAACAAAATTAACAAAAGTATTATTCCAACAATTAATAATAACAATATTTCACAATTATTATAAGAATTAATTTTTTTTTAAAAAAAATCCTAATTTCTTCTGTTTCCTTTTTTGAAAAATTTGTTTAAAAGCTCTCATAAAAAATAACAGATTGGTTTTTGAAATTAAAACATCTGTTTTTACGCCATTATAATCATTGTTGTGTTGCATTCATATGATATAATATAATCAACCTATCATCTAAATGTATGCGTCATTAGTCGAAATGGAATAAAATTATTTATTCATTCTGTTTGAAATAATCTATTCTCTCATTCGATGTCTGTATTTTTAAAGCAATATACGCAATTATATAACTGAATATTTGTAAAGACAATAACTAAATAATTAAAAGTTGACACAGATTACTGGGATAATCGAAAGTGCTCCTAAGTGGATAAAATTTTTAATTATTTAGTTACTGTATTTACAAATATTCAGTTATATAATTACACACACACAAACACACACACACACACATATATATATATATATATATATATATATATATATATATATACATATACATATATATATATATATATAAGATGATAAGTCAGCTATTAGGATTTGTGTTCCATATGTAAAAGGAATTACTGACAATATTGGATGTATATTAAAATGCTATAATATAAATATAATGTTTTCTACTCATCAAAAGATCAGCAATATAATAATCAAGCCTAAGGATTCAATCCCTCTTGAATCTCATGGTGTTTATCAAATCTCATGTGAAAATTGTAAAGCTTCTTACATAGATATGAGTAATCATTGCATCAGTGTTAAGATAGATGAGCATGCTAATGCAGTTAAACAACACTCATCAGCAGCAGCATTCTCACTCCATACTATAGATTCAGGTCATAAAATTGATTTTTCTAGTACCAGGATTATATCCAGATGTGGTAATCTTTATCAGTGCAAAATTAGAGAAGCCATTGAGAAACTTAAAAGGCCATATTGTATCAATAAGCGAGGTGATACATGGAAACTTCCTCCTATTTGGAAATATTTTTTTAAAAAACATTTTTAAATTTAACTTTTTTGTTATTGGTGGAACTTTAACATTTATTCAAATCAGTGATTGTAGCGCCTCTACAACCGTCTTTCTACCTTTTATCTCCCAGTGGATGACTTGTGTGACCAAGTCAAAATGTCAGAATATCACTATTTAAAATTTTTTAACACAAATGAAACTGCAAAATATGTCATATATATATATATATGCAAAACCATAAAACAATACAATACTAGATTAAATTCAAAATTTTACCAAAATCTTTACACAACCATGGTTTCATCTACTACAAATAGACCTTCTCAAGTGAAAATCAACCTAAAGAAAAACATATATATATATATACAAACAAACAAACCTTCCCATAATTCATTTCAAACTCCACCTTCCCTTAATATCAAAAGAAGTCTTCATAAGATTGATAGCCTCAGAATCAAGGAGTTGTATCATCAAAGTCTCCTTTATTCTTTTTTTTAACTCATTCTTTTCATAAAAAATAACTGAAGCATTGTTAAACAATATTCTATGACCTGTATTCAATTCATGAATATATAAAGCTGAGTTAAGATACCTATGTTTGTATTGTTAAATAATATTGATTTAAAAAGTAAAGTTTCTTTAGAATTAAATAATGGAAAATATGCTATTTTAGATTCTGATCCTGGTAAAAAAATAAAATTTAAATTAATTAAGATTATGAAAGTTATGGAAAATAAAAATATTTTTGCTAGAGCTACTTATTTGAATTGTTACCCTAGTGATTTTGTGGCTCCAAAGGTTTTCTTTAATTTGAAGTCTCATAAAAGATAATTTTCCTTTAAGATGTATTTTTGATTTTACAGGAGGAATTGTTGATAAAATATCAAAATTTATTGTAAGATATTTTAAGGATTATATATAATTGGGTCAATTTTGTGTTTCTTCTTTTTTTGAAGCTTTTAAAAAAATAAATGGTTTTGTTTTGAATGATGATTGTGTTTTTGGTAGTTTAGACATTGAAAATATGTACCAATTGGTTAATAGACTAAAAAGTATTGATGTTTTTCTTTTAATTTAAAAAAAAAATAGAATGTTTTTCTGCAGATAAGATTAAGGTTTTTCATGATTTGCTTTTTCTGTTAGAGGATTCAATGCATTTTATGTCTCATGATGTGTTTTATAAGATTAGAGAAGGTTGGGTTATTGGCTATGTAATTTCTCCATTGATGTGTGCTGTCTATATTGATTATTTGGAGTATAGTATTATTAATATTTTTTCATGTTCTATTAAATTATTTGTTAGGTATGTTGATGATTGTTTGTTTGTTATTCAGAAAGAGAAATTAGAAGAGTTTTTATGTGGATTGAATGGTTTTGATTCTAGTATTAAGTTTACAATTGAGGGGGAGGGGTTGATTTTGTAAAATTAAAGTTTTTAGATTTAAATGTTGAGAAGGTTAATGATGTTTTGTTTTGTAGTCATTTTATAAAACCTAAAAATTTGAGAAATATGATTAGGCCTGATAGTTATCAGCCTTTTATACATAAAAAAATTTTTTGTTGAATTTTTGTTGTTGAAATAGAAGGCTTAATAATTTTAATAATGATGCTGATACTCAAAGAAGTCAATTTGCTGCTGAATATGTAGAATTGGGTTATAGTCATGATTTTATTAAAAAAGTGGTATTTAATAATAATGTTTATAGTCTGATTTGGATGATAAGAATTTTGTTGGTAAGGATGATGATTATATGTCTTTACCATTTAAAGCATCAATTTATAATTTGGTTTATAAGAATAGTCATTTGTTCAGTGGAATGAAGGTTGCATGGAGGAAAGGTTCTGATTTCAATTCATTACTTAATGGTTCAAAGCAGTCTATTGATAATAGGTCTATTCCTGGTATTGTTTATAAAATTCCATGTAGTTGTGGTAAATTTATGTAGGCCAGAGTAAATTTAGCCTTAATAAAAGGGTTAAGGTTCATATAAGTAGAGTTAAACATAGGTATCTTAACTCAGCTTTATATATTCATGAATTGAATACAGGTCATAGTACCATATAAAAAAATATTCAATAATTGAACTCACTTTTGCCATTTTGTGAAACGATAATAGATGATAATAGAATAATGCTAAGATATTGATAAGTTTTATAACTTTAAAAATTGTTTATAACTTGTGATCTAGTTTTTTTTTAATTTATTTCTATCCACATTTGTACACCAAGTTGTAAATAAAGCTAAAAATTATGTCAAAAAGAAAGATACTTTAATCTTATCAAATGAGATAAAGAGAAATGAGATAAATATTTTTGTCTCACATAGTTAGTTTATTCACATACTGAGCTTTCTTTTTAACATTTTTTAAAATAAATTTTACTTCTTAAATGGATGAAAAACCTCATCTCCTTTTAAATATTCAATCTATTTTATCTTCAGCAATGTTTTTCAAGAAGGACTCAAAACTTAGTTACTTAAAACAGAGCAGTGGGGAACTCCTTAATCACATAACAATTTGTTTTATCAAAAATATATATGCCAAAATTTACCATAAAATAGGTTTAAAATTTATTAGTATTCCATTCTATAGATTACACATTTTAATAAGTACATTTTATAATAATAGTTTATTATCATTTTTTTCTGATTTTTAGCCTTTACATTTTGCCATGTATTTTATGAAACATAATTAACATCTATTGCATTTATATTAGAATGATAGTAGGTCATTGAATTATTTTTATTAAATAATAAATTTATGTAATGGAGTACTTCACTACATGTCAGATATATGGGATATTCAAATATGAATTTAAATATTGATTTAGTAACATTTGCCAATATAACTAAATAATTACTAAACTCACAAAATCTTGTCAAGTATATAATAGATAATGGCGATTATGTTTTTAATGTGTGATTGACATGGAGTGAGAACAAATAATTAAATATATACTTGGCAATACAATGTTGCTTCAAACATATAATGATATAAAAATGAAAATAATGAGATGATGATCATTAATAATAATGGTCATTGATGTTACCAAATGGTATGAAATTATACAAAATATATATGCAGCCTACATTAAAGAACTGGGTTCAATGACACTGTTTTAAAAAAATAAACCAAAATTTTATATTCAATATCGATTCATTGATAAAGAAAAAGTATCCAAACATTGTTATGAGTTATCATCAAAACACTTTTTACCAAGCAAATTCATTATTATGAATTTTAACACAACTTATGGTAATGTCTTAAAGCTATAATGATAAAAACAATGTATAAATATGGATATATTCATCTTATTTTCCATCAGTGTGCATCAAGTAAATTAAAGATCAAATTACATATTTAAAATTATTTCCTTTTCATTCTAAATAAATTAAGAAAAAAACAATATGTTAGTGAAGTATACTTAGAAAATAGAACATTTACAGTTTGTACACAGAGTTAGTGTTTGTATACTAATTCCAGCAGAGATAAAAACAAATTCTTATTATATTGTACCCTCACTAACAAGAAATATGATAATAGGAAAATATGACTAGTTCAGATGAAATGATTATGTTAGGCTAAAACACATATTATCTTAATATAATCAATAATAAAGATATCATATGATAATATCTACTATTTAACTAGCTCTAACTGATTAATGAATAATAAATGATTTTGTTTATGAAAATTAAATAAATAAAGTATTAATAAATGATGAGACAATAAAGTGACATATAAACAGTAAAGAATTACATTGAGCCAATATCTCACAGAATACAATCTCAATGGCATAAGAATATTACCCCCCCCCATTATTTCAAATAATAATAAATTCATACCATTCTTACGACTTTAAAATAATAATAATCAATTTAGCATAATGTTACTAAATAAATTTTAATCTCTTTATTAAAACAGTACAATTATAATTATCACAGATTCTTTAAAACGACTCAAATCAATTTATAATACCCTGGAGTCAAGTATGATAAGGAATTTTGTATCAATTTTCAACTACCCCTAATTAATAATAATAACAATAAATAAATAATAATCTTATTCCTCGTTAAATAATTATTAATCTTATCCACTGTTTAATATGGTGGTAACTAATAATATTGATGATGACAATAATAATGTAATATTATCTTTTAGTTCTCATGTGACATCTTAAATATAATAGCTGGAATAATCTGATATAATCTGAACATATGTCTCAACAGATAATGTTAAAATTCTATGCAATAATTTGTGCAATTAGTTATGACCATAATAATAATATTAATACAAAAAGAAATTTCTCAAATATATTATATTTGGAATCATTGTGATTTCTTAAGTAAATAATTATATCTGTACTGTGCAAATATTATGTTTATTTTCGTTATCTGTCAATCATGTATTTGTGTTGGTGAATAAATCAACACAACACAAAGATTTATAAAAACAAGTTTAACAAATTGTATTATCTTATACATTTAACAAAAACTAAATATATTATTTACATTTGTCTTTAATAAAACCTAACAAATATCAAACTAATGAAAATAATATTAAGTTAAATATTTCGACATTAAAGAATAAATCAACAAGTAAATAAGCCTTTACTACGACTTATATATTTTTTTGCACATTTATTTGAAAATAATAATAATACCAATTTAAGACTACACTAAAAGTTTAATAAAAAAAATATCCATTAATTTACATAGATAGAACATATGGTTTTCTTAAGTGTACACGAAAATATAAAATATGAGATACTTAAATCATATTCATTTTTAAAATATGTTCAAATATTTTTACAATAAGTCAATTGAACTTCTAATACAATAGTGCAAGTATTATTTTAAATATTTTTACTTAGTTCATTCGATGAATAAATTTGACTTTTATAAAATAGTATTATTGGTATTCTTGTACATATTTTTATTGGTATTACCTTCTAAATAAAAATTTTTATATGTGTATTTTATGTATGTTTAAAATATAAAATAATATTCATAAATGCAAGCATTCATTCTATTTTATGTTGTTCATTTTGGATATTTCATTTTTTAAAAATATGCATTAACACGTAAATTAAAATATCAAAATTTATTTAAAAATCTTGTGAATAATTATCATCACTTTTATGTTTTAAAAGTAGCTTAATAAAATATGAAAAATATCTATGATTCTTTATTATTCACTGTTTAGCATTTACATTCAATCTCATGTGTATTTGATTTTAACCTAAACCAAAACAAGAAAAACTATCTCACCTTCTTTCAAAATAAAGATACTACAATTCAAATTATTCATTATTTCCTTTCATAAAGTACAATGCTATATGATGCAATAACTATTGAAATTAAGATAGTGATAGGATGCGTAGGCATGAAGAACTAACTAGAATAAACATTCAATAGTATAAAATATATGGGATAATTTACATGGATACAGTGTGAATGAAGAGGGATGACTTCTCTGTCTAATAATCTCAAATATAATAATAATAATAATAATAATAATAATAATAATAATAATAATAATAATAATAATAATAATAATAATAATAATAATAATAATAATAATAATAATAATAATAATAATAATAATAATAATAATAATAATAATAATAATAATAATAATAATAATAACAATAAATATTAATTTAAAATGAAGTTAAAAAGAGAAGTTATAAATAAATATAATAAAAATAAGCTAAACGTTTTTGAGGATCCATGCCTCATAATCATAGCTTTCTTAAAAATACATAATAAAATATATACAAAGATATATAAAATTAGCACTTGTTACGTGGACCATTTCTTCGATATATCAAAGGAAGTGTCTTTCTATTTATAGCATTAATATTTCCATTAATATAGAACGCTTCTTTTATTTTCCTATATTAATGGAAATATTAATGCTATAAATAGAAAAGACACTTGCTTTGACATATTGAAAAAATGGTCCATGTAACATGTGCTAATTTTATATATCTTTGTATATATCTTATTATGTATTTTTAAGAAAGCTATGATTATGAGGCATGGATCCTCGAAAATGTTTAGCTTATTTTTATTATATTTATTTATAGCTTCTCTTTTTTAACTTTATTTTTAAGTTAATATTTTTTAATTTTACGGGAAGTAATTTATTTTAATAATAATAATAATGATGATGATGATGATGATGATGATGATGATGATGATGATGATAATAATAGTAGTAGTAGTAGTAGTTCAGCAGCAAAGGTCTGTTTGTTCACAACCAAGTCAGCATGCTTTAGATTTCATGTTCCAAAGGTACTCAAAGTTTAAACCTGGCAGAATAAAAACTTTATCTTGATATACTTTTTGCAATTTCCAATGAGTTGATAATTGTTTAATACTTTTGTATTGCATTTTTCATTCAAAAATTTAATTAAAATCATGTTACCCAATGATAATTTTGAAAAACAATATGGAGACAAAGTAATCACATGACCAGATGCTTACCGCCAACATTGTCAGCACAGAGTTTCAAAATCCAATGTTCAGTCAAACGTAAGCCAATTTTTAATTTTATTAATTGCAAAGTCAGATTATTGTTTTGGAAAAAAAAAAATCAGTTACAAATTTCCCCGCAAGTAATTCACTTAATAAATAAACAAGTTAACTAGCTTTGTTTTTTTTATTCTTAAAAAGAATTCACAATCTTGGTTTAATTCAAGATAATAATATACTTTTAATCAGTTGATTATTACATTTTTTTATTCAAACTTCCAATTTAAAATCAAGTTGCCTAACAATAATTTAAAAAAAAAGACATTGCATGACCAGTGTTTTCTCACAATAATACTAACATAGAGTTTCAAAGTCCAAAGGTCAGTCAGACATACGTTTATTTTAACGTTATTGTATCAATCTCTAACCTTGTTTAGTAATAATAATTAGGTTTTCAAGTTCCCAGAAATTAGTTCCTTTGTTCACAATTGACTTAACAAGCCCTGGCAGTTTATGCTTATAAAGTAGTCAAAACTTTAGTCTAGAAAGAAAAAAAAAACTATATACTTTTTTCAATTCCCAATCAGTTGATAACTGATTTCCAATTTTCTGTTCAAATCTTCAACTATCATCAAGTTACTAAATAATTTCAAAAAAACATGTCACTTCTAATAGCAATGCTGAGCCTAACTATCTGCCTAGAATTTGCCTGGACACTAGCCATGAATCTCACACTTAAATCATATAAAAAAGACTTATTTGGCCACCAACTCTAACACAGCCAGACCCAGAGTCAGAGACCAACCAACTGCAAACTCTAACTCAACAGTTGCAACAATTTTGAACATAGCTGTACCATCAGCCTCCTCTGGATATCAGAACCCTCTACACATGGATCTCATTCTTAAACTTCATCAAACGCCTTACTTAGCTCTGACCTCGAGCACAGTTCCAGAGTCTGACCAGCCTACCACAAGGTCCAACTTAACAATTGCAACCAATTCTAATATAGCTGTGCCACCCAACCCCTCTGCAACACTCATCTATTCAAATGCACCAAAAATAGGCATTGCAATTCCACCATGCCTCACACCAACATTCTCCCCAACCCACATTGCTAATGAAACCAAGAGAAAGCCTGGTAACTCAAAGAAGATTCCCCAAAAAATAAAAATACTGACATTGATTTCACAATACCAAGCCAAACTTCACAGATAATTGCCACACTACCATGGAAATTTCTAGTCCTCATCTGTTACCAAGGCAACTCAACCACATATAGAACTAAACCTGGATTGCATCTGTAGATACAGTAGTCCAGACTATGTAAAATTTATGCAATCTTGTGTAACCAATAAAACAACTTTTTAATGTGTAAAACTACAACTACAGACTACCCATGTAACCACAGCAATCTAAGCTATGTAAAACCATTCTAACTAATCCACAGCATAAATAAACTTTTACATGCATAAACCTACACCGATTGATTGCTGATGAAACCACAGCAATCCAAGCCAAGTAAAAATCCATGTAACTAATCCAAAGCATGACAATTTTTTGTAATCTCATGTAAATCAATAAATCAACTTTTATAAATGTAAACCTATATCTATGGATTCCCCATGTAACCACAGAAACCCAAGTTATGTAAAACTATGTAACTAATTCACAGCATGTAAAAATTCATGTAATCTTGTGTAAAAGAAATACATTTTTATATATGTAAACCTACAACTATGGTTTGCCCCATGTAAACACAGCAATCCAAGCTATGTAAACTCTTGTAACCCTTTAAGACAAATAAAGCATATCATTGAAACATAATAATAATAATAATAATAATAATAATAATAATAATAATAATAATAATAATAATAATAATGATGATGATGATGATGATGATATTGATGTCCAGACTATTTATTCAATAATTAATGTAAAGGGGATTATATAAAACAATTACCAAAATTTTGTAAATAGTTAACGTTATACCAAGCATAAAATTTCTTGTGTAACATATATGTTCTAATATTTTATTAAGCTTCTATAATACATAAATCATAGTTTCTGAATTATTATTTTCTTTCAACTGATAATTATAATTGATAAAATATTTGTAATAACTGTAATTCCTTGGCTACTTTTTACCATGACCATCATAATCCTTTTTGATCTTATGCTCTACTGCTGTCTTTCATGGCCTGGAATTACAATAATTATGCTGTATCATTAGGATTGTTGTTCATAGGGTCAGATACTCAAATAATAGGCAAATAGGTTATAATTCAGGATTGCTCCAGACCTGTATATCTCGAGCATGATTGGATCCAAGGCACTTTTGCTTGGATTTTGAGTCTTGTTGACTGAACAGACCATTTCGACTGATACAATTTAATATATATATATATATTGAAATTAGTGTGCTATTTTTAAAATAGAAGATTGTGATTGTTTTTATTGTTTATATAGTATGAAGTGTATGGATGTAGGGAGGTTAAATGTCTAAATTCAAATCACTTCTAATTGTATTAAGTTTAGAATGGGCAATACATGCATGTACACACACACACACACACACACATATATATATATATATATATATATATATATATTGTGCCCTTATCTATAGGTCATAATAAGGTAGAATGGTCAATTGCTAAAAAAATTTTAAATTTTAAAATACGTTTGTGTAATATATTGATAATTGTATGATCGATTAGATTTTATAGTACAATTTAAGGCTGAAAAATACCTGGTATGTAAAAGTGTAATGGATTATTTAAAAAAAACAGTTAAATAAAACTTAATTATATCCTTGCTTATGGTTGTAAAAGCTGGCCATATAAAACAATACAGCTATAAATAGTTAAAAGTATATTAACAATTCAATTGTAATGTTTTAAAACTAATAAATTAAATAAACGCTATATGTAATATTATAATTATAATTAATATTCAAATTTAATCTAATATATTTTAAGATAAACTTTGGGATGGTGAGAATTATATTTAGTTCTACATTTTTTAAATTATTTTCAAAAATTTTATAAAATATATCAGTTTTGGTAATTTAGACTGAGACGTAAATTAAAAAAAAAATCATCTGATAAAGTTAGTAATCATGTGACTGTATATTATATACCTTCACACACACGCTTGTTAGAATATAATAATAAAGTTTGTGAATTATAAAACTAAATGTAATTGCTATCTATCGTTAAAGTAAAAGTTGAAATATTGAATGTTATTTTAATAATTGTTTTAAAGTTTAAATGATTTTGATAAAACTATAATTGAGTTTAAAAATACTATTCTAAGTAATATTTTAAAACATGACATCATAAATTCTTTATTTTAAAAAGTTTAATCTATTATAAAACTAAAAATGTGTAAATTTGTTCGCACTAAAAAAGTCATTAACCAATCAATGGAGGTATTTTAGCAGACGAAGAATAGGAATTAGACGGAGCGGGAGAAGGAATGTGTAAGTAAAGGAAGGAGGAACATATTTTTTTAGTTGTATAAGATCGTAAGCTAGAAAAGTGTTATAATTTAAAAATTTTTGTATTTATTTTAAAAGTTTTGTTTTAAAATATAATATTTTGAACTGCCTTTAAATGGAAGGCTAATTTAAAAGATTTCTTACCAGGATTTTTATTCAAGTTTAGCCGAAACCTTGCAGTAAAATGGAAATACTACAGAAAAAAGTACCTAAAAGTATTGATAAAGTAAAAATAATTGTAAAGTGCCTTGAATACAGTTTATTTGTGATCAACCAGGAAATCATTAGAACTCAGATAAATATAATTTGGACATTATACCGAAAACTTAAAAGAAAAGTTATTTGCCATCAGGAAAAATTATGACGCACAATTTTGAAAGGCTTCTCTGAAGTTTTTTTTATTCTTCTCTATGGAAAAATTAAGATGCGTATATCATTAAGAAAAAATTATGTAAAAGTTATAATGGAGAAAGAATGTTTGTCTTTTTAAAGGAAACATTACAAAGTATATATTACCAGAATTTTAAAAGAAGGAAAAAGTTACAGAATAATAATATGAAAGAGCTATTGTGTTTTTAGGAAAAAAAACAGAAAAACTTTCTCTAAGAAGAATTAAAAATATTATAAAGTGTTCATTAGAGAAATGCTTAATAAAGATAAAGATTTGGAAAATATAAATCTAATTTACTTAATGAAATGAATCCATGGAAACAGAAAAGTTTTATTGAATATTTAAATCAAAGTACTGAGAAGATGCATCGTAAATGTCGCGCGGGAGAAAATATTAGCAAGAAATATTAGAAGAGAATATTTAGAAGTTTTCTTTATGGGATTAACTAATATCATAATTAATAATTGTATTAAATATTATAAAAACCAAGGATTATCATTCATGAATATTTATTGAACGAAGTAATATTAGATTTATCTTAAAATTGAACAAGCAGGGAGAAAAACATTAAGTGAATGGAAAAGAAATGATAAACAATTTTTTTTTTTGGCTTTAGTATGAACGGTTTTCAGGAAAATTTGATGAAGGAGTACAGTAAATATAGTTTGAATATTTTTTACTAATTTATTTTAAAATATAAAATGTTATGTGAGATTAGGGAAAACATAAAACATAAATTTAGTAATATTAAAATTTAAATATAATAGCTTGATAAAATTATAGAAATAGTGTTTAAAATAAAGTGTATGGATGTGAATCTTATATCTACAAGGATCAAATGGATGGTGAAGCCTACGGAACGCGATCGAGGAGATAAAGGTCGTTTGGTAATTTTAATAGTTATTTATAATGCATAATGTATTTTTTTAGATCATCTATTGACCTAAGAATGAAGTGTGAAAGTCTTAATTATATGTACACATTTTATGCAACATTTTAACATATAATGAGATAGGAGTAATTCGGAATATTCATGCAACAATTTATTTAAAGTATATTAATAATATAATTTAACAGAACAATTGTGTGATTCTTTTGAACTTTCATGTGATAAAGTATTCAGATATTTAAATAGTTTGTATATGATTAAATATAAGGAGGAAAGTAGTAAAAAGATTTTCTTATAGAACAGTGGAATAGTTTTAAAATATCAATGAATTTTATTATTGTTAGTAATGCAGATATGTATTTGTCGATGTACAGTATAGAAAAAACCTTGAGAAATAAGATCGGATAGTGACTTGGTAGTACTAGTGGAGAGGAAACCAAGATGATGTGTTTTTTTTAAGAAATAGGAAAATATAAGGGATTTGGATCATATTTAGTTTTGTGTGATTTAGTATAGTTAACTAAGTCCTATGACTGAACACATATGGTTTGGACAGTGTTTTGCATATCTTTAAACTTTTGATGTTAGAATAAAGCTGAAGAAATAGCTTTAGCATCATTCCTATGATAGAAGTTGGTAGACAGGTAAAGGTCACTCCTCTATAGTGTCTTTTAATTCACTGTGCCATGATTGTCAAGGTATATGACGAGTAATATTCTAGTTGTATTTTGATCCTATGCATCTATCTTCGCTATCCTTATTTCATGAATCTGCATCGGTCAGAAAGATATTTTCAAAGAAATAATGAATAAAATAGAACTGAAGATATGTTATCGTTTATGTAAGAATAGTTTATTTGCTTAAATGTATAGAATTGTGTAACTTTAAAATTGAAAGTCCAAAATATCATAAAGAGAGAAAGAATCATATAATACATTGTAAAATTAATTCAGAAATGAATATAAGATTTTGAAAAGAAATCTAAACCAAGTATTTTAAAAGTGATAATAAAATTTGAATGTTTTTTTTTAAATATTAATGTTGGAGGGAATGAGTATTGCATATTTATCAAGAGAAAATTCAATAAGGTATAATAAACATATACTTGTGCATGGTATATTAATAGTTATAATTATATCATCCAAGTAAGGCTTGAATGAGAATATTAGGATTCATAAACATCGGATAATGAATAATAAAAACCTAATACCAAATGTAGAATAGTGTTTTGACTTTGTAAGATTCCATACAACCAATATGAAACTAAATTTTATTATTTTGTAGAATTTTATTACAAATGTAAATTTTTGTAAAAAATGTAATTTTAATAATATTAGGGATGAAAAGTGTTTGTGATAATCATATAAGAAATGCATTTTGTAATAAGCTAACCATAATAATAAATCAAGTAATAATACTGTATTTTCTTAAGTGTTAAAAAAAAAAAAGATTTAACTAGGAAAAGTAAATAATATTTTGATTTCATTTTATAAACTAATAAACTAAGTTGAGATATGAAAGTAAGGGATATTCAATGTATATAGTGTAAAAATATTGTTAATTTATTTATGTTGTTAACCTTTTAACCGCTAATTATATTATTGGTTGTATGAGATAAAAATCAAATCTTTTAATTGGCCAACTCACAAACTGAAGACAAAGCCTATTGTTAAAACATATTCGCCTATAATATTAAATTCAACTCAGATACGTTTATAAAAAGTATATTATTAATTTTTCAGGTTATGAAGAGAACGAAAGTTCTTTCAAAAATAAATTGCTATTTATTTATTCTAAAATATTCAATTTCGGCAACATAAAAGCTATAATATAAACAAAAAGATCGACTTTTACGTTATAGAAAAGTAAATATTTCTTTTTACTACAGCTTCAATATTTTTACAAAAATCTTCGATATTTTTCGAAAATAATTTTGTTTTTTTAGTTTATTTTTTAAAAATTATTTTTAATTTGTCAAATTATCCTTTTTTTAATACTTAAATCACATTCGAAATGAAAATCTCAGCGTTTATCTTTATTTTCTTTGATCAGGCGGTTTCTTTGTTTTTTTCCAGCCAATCAGAATGTCTTTGTCGGCTGAGAACTGGCTGAGAGCCAATCACCAATAAGCTTCTTTCTTTGTTTAGCTTTAAATGCAGTTTTTTTTTATTTTTTACTTGTAAAAGAATTCGGAAGAGGGCACCATCTTATAGAGCTTTTAAAAACCTATTTAAAAACATATTGAACGAATATTTTCGTATAAAAACTTGCAGAGTTAGAGTGATGTCAGATGTCTACGAGGTGCCTCATAAGAGGCGGGAAAAGGGTTAATAAACTTTGTTTTAAAGTTTTGTGTCTGAGTTGTTATTTCTCCACATGGATGCATGAAATCACGATACATTTATAATTGAAACAGACATATAAATTTTGCACAAAAGGTAAACATAAAAGTGTTATAAGAATTTTGAGAATTTATTGGTATGTTAAAATTAAAAGATCATAATTTTATATTATTTATTGGTCATAAGTCGGTTGCCACAATATTACATTAAATTATATGCTAATGTTGCCACACGTATTCTGTTGTCAGATTATTAAAATACTACCACGTACGTATTTATTTATTTCATTTTAGGAAGAAATAAGATTATATTATATTATTATTGTTATTATTATTTATTATTATTATTAGTTGCTGTGTAGTAGATTATGACATAAAATTCCCTTTTCATATTTTGCTACCGTAATTTTAAATCAGTTAGAATACAATTTATGAAACTGAGATTTTATTTTATTTTACTTCATTTTATTTAATTGAGCTAGATTCTTGTTATAAAGAAGATTAAGATACGATTATTATTTTAATTGTAGTGAATAGAGCTCAGAAAGTCGTAAGAATACTATGAGTTAATTATTTGGTATAGTAAAAAGGGGGGATAGTGTTCTTATGCCATTGAGGTAGTATCGTGTGGATAATGGCTTAATGTAGTCTATCTCGTTCCCTGTATTGTCACTCCATGTCTCATGAAAATAGTAAATATTTGTTAATTCATTTTAAAATTGAACCGTATTTGTATTTTAAAATTAGAGCTAGTAATCATTTTAATTGATGCTGAATATTTCATTTATTTATTTGTTAACTGAGCTAGAACCCGTAATATTCGTAATAAACAGTATATTTTGGGGTGAGAATGCATGGGGGGAGGTTAGAATATATATTTTCTTTCGGGAAATTCCATGTAGTATTAAAGCTAAATAGCTGACGTTTCAATACAATACCTAGTACCTTCCTCAGCTGTACCCTTTTTTATATCATATGAATGAAGGTGATCTTTAAAATCATTATTTTTAGCTTTTTCTTTTTCCTCATATTTAAATTTTATTGGTTGACTAGTTTTAAAAATTAGTTGGTCTTCCAATAGCTTTTTCCAAATGTTATTTTTTTTTAATTCACAACCAAACCAAAAACAAAAATTGGCTTACTTGATGACAATTTATCCTACACAATTCTTTAACACTTTTTTAAAGTGCAGAAAAAAATATTTATTCTTCAATGTTTTTATAAAAGAAAGTATCCATGTTTAATTTTTGTGTTATAAATAAAAATGTTGACAATATAATTTTAATAATGTAAAATCTTTATAATCTTTGTTGTCAATATTAGAACTTATTAACATTTATAGACAGATCTAATAGAAAAATACTAAAATAAATTGTCTTAATGAGATGGCCAACTACATTATGGTTTTAAAACAATATATACATATATATTGAAACAATCAGATTGTTTTACATACGTAATTTGAAGTTCCTCCTTCTCCCCCCCCCCTCATATTTAAAACGTTCGAGCTAAAATAATAAAAAAAAAAGCTGACACAGATTCAAAAATATAAGTGAAAAAATAAAATTATAACAGCAATTTAAAATTTATTAACTTAAAATATTAAAAGTGTTGTTAAAATGCAATATTTTGCAAAAAATTAAAGTTTACAGATTATCAAAAAGAAGTCTGTAATTAACGATTAATAAAAAAATAAAGATTGCCATGGGCTTAAAAATCAATAGCTGTTTTTTCAAAAACATTAGATAAGAGTTATTAGAATCTGTTCCCGCCAAAAGCATAAAAAGATAAATAGGGGAGTAGTGATTGTTTAAGGGATTTTTTGTAGCAGACATAGGTCAGAACGCATCAAGACTGTTATTAGAAAAAGCCATATTATATGAATACTAACCTAACAAAACTTGGAGAACAGTGAACAATAAAAAGAAGGAACTTATAACTAATAAAAGATTAAATGAAGAAACGGGTGCTTAAAATATTATATCTTCAAATGTCTGAATAATTGAAAATAGCGTTCTCTCTCTCTCTCTCTCTCTCTCTCTCTCTCTCTCTCTCTCTCTCTCTCTCTCTCTCTCTCTCTCTTTCTTTCTCTGTCTCTCTCTCTCGGTTCAGCTATGAAGTAAAATAAATCAAGGCCTGTAAACTACCCATTGGCTTGTCAAGCTCTCAGAACCCCTCATTGATCGGAAAAGTGATAGAATGAATTGCATCTGAAACCAACAGATATAGATTCAGGTAGAAAAATTGTACAGCTTTTATAACCTATTATGAAAAGTAAAAATATTTCACAAATTGTATTTTTTAAGTTAAAATATGATATAATAAAATGTTGCTTTTAAATTAATTAATTATAAGAAATACAAAAGGAAAATATATTTAAAAATGGAATGCAGTGGAATAATAGATGAAATAAAAATATTTTGTAAGATATATTTATTAAGATAATCTATGATTTAATAAAATGTCATTTTCTGGATCAATTGATTGATTATTAAAATGCTTTCAAATAATAAGAAAACAAAACAATTTATTCTAAATAATGGCCATGATTTTAAAAAAAATAAAATAAAATAACTTGATAGAATGAATTGTCTCTGGAACCACACATACTTAAATTAAGAAAATGTTTATATATGTGAATTAAGAAATAATATATCTCTTTCAAATAATGACTTTAAAATACATTGATGTGATGGCTAAGTGGTTCAAACCACACTGAATATGAAATAATAATAAATTTCTTCCAAATAACGATTACAAATGTATTGTTCTGATGGATAAGTAGTTCAAACCACACTGAATATGAAATAATAATTAATCTCTTTCAAATACTGATTACAAATTGTTTTGGTCTGATGGATATGTGGTACAAACCCACACTGAATATAATAATATAATGTTCTTTCAATTAATGACTTCAAAATGTAGCGATATGATAAATTAGTTGTCCAAATCCACACATGTATGATATGTAAAATAAAAGATTAATACTTTGGGATTCCTGGATTAAACACATAATCCTCAATACATGGATAAAGTAATTACTTCAAGATACTTGGATAGAATAAACTCTTCAAGATACCTAAGTAAATTAATGACTGCTATACACATGAATATGTATCTATGCAGATGAGGGAGCTTCAGACCTAGAAGGACAATTCCCACTCAGGAACAATCAGAAAACATCCATCATGTGCACACAGATAAGAAGACAGCCAGTATAGAGACTTTCTGCAAACTTTTCCTTTCTCTTCTTTATAAGTAAATAAGCATTTATTTTTATATGACGCTATGAGTTACATATAATTAAGTTTCAGTTAGAGTGACATTTAGTAAATTCTAGACAATTTCACCGACGTCATTCATTCAAACATCATAAATAGTAATTTAAAGTGAGAATTCTATTATCATGCTTTCCTCAACAGTACTTCAGGTTTGCTCATATAAGAGAATTTGAGTCATAGGAATAAGAGAATTCCTTTTATTCCTGCATAAATACTATATCTTGTATTGTAGAGGGAAGTACTCATTTATTATTTAACACTCTCAAAAGACGCATGCACAATTAGCTTGAATGGCTAATCTTTGAATGTAATTTCTCTTTTTTAAGAACTTTAATTCACATTGTTGTTAAATAAAATTATTGTTTCAAAATAATTTTTTGTCAATTTCAGTTACATCATTCATCCATTTATGCACTGGTTCACAAGAATCTCATGCCTCTTGAGCTATGTCAGCATAAGCAGACAGTGGTAGGTAAGGTTGTAGTGAGATGAAACTCTAGTGGTGCCATTTGGGAAACCAAACACATACATTTTTAGTTGCTTCCAGTCTCTATGGCACCACATCCTTTGATGAGCAGAAAATATTGTTGTAGGTGAGGTAATATCTGCATCGGGGAATGCCAATCGATAGTTCCTTCCTGCAATATGCTCATCAAAAAATAGTTACAACTGACGTAAAGAGGTTGGATGTCCTTGTCCATTTACAGTATATATTATAAGTCAATCTACAAATACTTCATTTCTTCAAATTTGTCAATTTCATATTTACATTAAACACATTAATGATTATTATTCAATTATTAGACTTCAGATTATTATATATTTTGGGCCAGCTATAAATTTCATTAAAGTTTAATATAAATAAATATAAACATGGCCAGATATGCTATGAATGTTTTGATTTTAGGCTATTTGAAATATATGGATAAAGACATTTGCTGTTTTTTTCAGATGACTTGATTCACATGTTTATTTATATGTAAAAAAAAAATATTTATTTTGTTTGTGTAACATGATATGAATATGAAATAAATAAATCTGATTGCACAGAATAAAGGGTGGGGAAAGGCTACAAACCACATTTACAATGGTCATTAAATGATTATTATTTAGATAAAAAAGTAAATTAACCATCCATAATAAATCAGTACAGAAATCATGAAACTTTAAAAGTCTCTAATTATAATTATTAAACTCATAAAAATAATTATTTAATGTGAATATAAATATAATATTCATTAATCAAAAAAACAGAACAAGTTAAAATATATTTATATAAATCCTTCATTCTTAAAATGATGAAACATTTTCAGAAAAACAAAAATTACAAAGTAGTAACAGCTCTTGTCCATTGAGTGATTTATATTAACTACAAAAAAATATTGTAAGGGGGTGGGATATATATAGTTGTGCACATAATACAAGATTTGAGAGAAGATATGTACAGATGTAAGTGATAAAATTTATGTGTTAGATTGTAGTCAGATAATTAAATTTAAATATATAACAAATTTATTGAATAAATAAAATAATAAAATGAGATCATATAAAAAGTTGTAGCATATTACATGCTTATATAAACAGAATGTGATTTACTAAATAATAATAATAATAATAATAATAATAATAATAATAATAATAATAATAATAATAATAATAATAATGATGATGATGATGATGATGATGATGATGATATATTATATTTTGATATTTTTAAAATAAAATTGTTCTAAAATGTAAATATGTAGGGAATCAAATCAATATGATGCCACAACATTAGTACATTAATATGTTAACTATCACTTATGAACCTGATTTGAACTTAAATGTGGATACATGACAACATATGATATTTGAATTCTTTAAATTTGATTTTCTATTTTAAGACCCGCATTATTTAATAAAATCAAAATTATTTATTTATTAACACAAGTGTATATGTATATATTTGTACATATAACAATCTTCAACCCAGTACATCAACAACTTCATTTAATCATATATTTTCATTTAAAATTTAAAATATCCCAAAATCGTAAACTAATATATATATATATGTCCATAAATTAACTTGAAACAAAATTAATTACGTAATTTTACAAACTTTTGTTTTATTATAAATATTTACTGACAACTCCCTAGGATATTACAAAATTGATTTTTTCTTTGTAAATTCATAATTTATTGCCTTTAAATAACGTTACTCCATTTATGTAGGTTCACGCTTCACTTTATCCAATAAATTGGACAAATTGGAATATTGTATCGCAATGATAAACTCCTAAATCATTTAATTTCTAAATTCACTTGAAGCAATGATGCGCAACAACATCTGATTTTCTATCTAATAGCTACTAAAATTGTTAAAACGATATATTTTCTTAAATTGATATTCATTTAATGTACGTATAGATGTAGTTTTTTTTCCATCACTATCTGATGGGAATAGACGTTTTTAATTAATATTTCAATGTTTTCATATATTGCATTTAAAACATTAAAAACATCATTACATAATTGTTTTTAATTCACAAAAAGAGGTAATTTATCATTGGAGTGGAAGAGTAGTAGGCAAGAAGTTGAAACTTTTATATGTATTTATAATTGTTATAATTTTAAGAACTCTATTATTACTCGCATACAATATCTTTATATCTGTTATCTATAAATGTGTCCCCTGTTTAACATGATCTTTCTTCCCACAATAAAGATAATTTATAAGTTTTGCTGATATTCTAACGATTTTAATAATCTCATAAACAAACTTTTCAAATATAAAATAGTAATAAGGTAAACGTTTTGATAATATAAACTCATTTCTGAAACAATCCAGTTTAAAAATATTACTACAATAATTCACTAACCAGAACCACAGAATTATGTAAATAAACTTGCAAGTAATACAATCTTTTGTTATATCAATGCTAAACCATTTTTAGGATTGACATTTATATATACAAAAGGTGATTAATACTTGAACTTTTATAAAATGATAGTTTTGGGAATCTAAGTTGTGAATTATCATTGTAAAACCTTCATAGCTTTTCCATGAATACATTTAACTTTGTTAGAATATATGTTAATTTCCATTATATTAATCACTCTGTATCAATCAGAAATTGATAACACTTTTGTTTTATATATTTCTCTACACAAAAA
The DNA here is from genome assembly GCA_028023455.1 of Epiperipatus broadwayi. NCBI lineage: Eukaryota > Metazoa > Onychophora > Udeonychophora > Euonychophora > Peripatidae > Epiperipatus > Epiperipatus broadwayi. Next base: position 181,087 of record JAQFVV010000087.1, read on the forward strand.
TATATACCTATTTATTAATCTTCCAAAAGTAATGAATCTTTAGAAATTATTTATCAATAATTGTAAGCAACTTTTTTACAAAGTGTTTAAAGATAATTTTGTTATTATGGATAAAAATAATATTGAATAATAATTACAATAATTTCTAATTTCTTTATTTTTATAAATCACAATAATAGCCTGGAAATTTCATAGTTTCAATTACTTATAAAAAGTTACAATACGTTTTGCATCTAATATATGACTATTATATTTTAAAAATTTACAGCATGTTTAAGTTTATAAAAAGTTGTTTGAATTTTATTAAGCAGAAATTTTTTGTACATTTTTTATAATGACTAAATATGGTAGATTTATTATTAAATGTGATTTGCTTAATTCTTATACACTTATTTTCAAAGTAACTAAAATACTTCTTCCACCTTTTTAAATTATCTTTTTTGTATAAAATAATGCAGTCTCTAAATTTAGATAAATTGTGACTATTTTCAGATTCTTGTTTTATTACGCAGTATGACTACATAATTCATTATTTTAACTTGTTTACTTATATCCAACTTTTTATAATGTTCCGTATATAATTTGTTGTTTTCCCAAATTAAAAAAAAGTTTCTTATTTAACTCAACTAAATCACTTATAATAGAATTATTTTGTATGAGTCATTTGTGTTGCCTTTTACCACAAGTTTTTTCTTACTTCAACAATTCCCTTTTTAATGGCAATTCATAAATCAGTAGGATAAAAATGTAAAGTGTCATTTTTATTACTGGGTTTCATATTTACAATGAATAAAAACACATATTTATAATATAAACGTTGATCCTCCTGTTACATTTTAAACCCAATAGTATTTTCAAGCATGTTTGCAAATACTTGTGATAAGCATTGTCATTTGCTTTTTGACTATTAATTATAACTAAGCTATTGAATGCCATATTTTGTGTTGATATTAATTGCGTGTTGAAAGAGATCATATAAGTTTGTAATACCGAAAACCATTTTCTCAATAATAGCTCAAATTTTATATTACTAATATATTACACATGCATTATTGTTTCCATAAAAATGATGATGATCATATGATGATATAGAGATATTAGTACGATTCTAAAAAAAATAATATTTGAACATTGTCAACATAATATTGGAGAAATACTTTAAACTTTTATTTGTATTCCTAAACATTCTTTAGTTAATTATTCTAAATTAGTCTTCAAAGCAAATCAAACGCCATATAAATTTCAGCTATGTGAAATGCTTATATTAATTATTATTTATTTAATTATTTCTTTTTGAAAAAAAACCAAAACATTTTTAATTTAAAAAAAGAAAAAAACACTACCATCTTTAAATATCAACATCTTCTTTTCTCTTTGATAGAAGATGAGCATAATATTAATTAAAGTTTGTTGATACTTTATGCATTTTTTTTTAATGAATAAAATAATATTTCTTCTGGTAATATTATTTCCTGAGAACTACAAATACCATTTCTGATTTTTTTAAATATTTCTATCTCATTGATCATGATATATCAATCATGTATATTTAATCAGAGAGGCTCATTGTTAGATCATATCTTATGTCATTATATATTATAACCTTCAATTGCTGTTACTTGCTTTTGAATTTATAGCTATCACAATGGAGGCTTAAATTATAATTTGTTCTAGTCGTCCAATTATAATGCCATAATTTTATAGCAATGAAATATGAATGACAGTTAAAATTAAATCTAATGTGATTATCACATTCAGCACTGAAATCAGATTACCATTACAATTTTATAATATGTCTAAATTAATTTATATCACATGCTTGAATCATATTATTGCCTATCATCGCTGTTAATAAGATATGAATTCTTCTGAAACTATTAATATGAACTATAAATAAATAGTTCAAACTATAATTTAATAATGAAACTTCTATTTAATCACTATTATACTTCACATATGTACAGTTAAAATAATATTATAAATAACAGAAATGTTTCTCTTCAAACCATTTAAAATAAATAAAAATAAATAGCATAACCCATTTATCTTCATTATTTGCAATTCTTTTTTTATAAACAACGTTAATAACAAACTACATATAATGAATATTTTAATATCATAGTTTTTTGACAAATTTATTAATCTCAATGACATGTAATGAATGTGATGGAAGAAGCAATAAAAGGAATTTTAGTATTCTTATAATAAAAATAAAAATAATATATTTAAAATAGTCTTAAATATTAATGCAAATTCTACACTATACTGCAGGAATATTAATTCAGTAACTTTTCTGTTATTATATACTCTTATAACTCAATGATTAATGTACCTTTGTGATTTGATTTTTTTGTTTTTGAAGATGTTGATAATGAAGACAAAATCATAAGTTAAAAACAAAATAAAAAATTATTAATAACATAAAATATAATAAGTATACACTAATGTAATTAAAACAAAATTATTATAATAATATTTCAATAATTAATTCAATATCATAAGAGAAAATATTAATCACTTATGAATAGTAAAGTTCTTTCATGTAGATAAAATCTAGCTATCTTTCTAAATTTAACATTAGTAAAAAAATCTTTCTTCAGTGTATTTGAAGGATAATGTTTCCAACAACAGAAGAACATTAAATTTGAGGAGAATGTAAAATTCTCTAAGCCTATAAAAAGTACTATTTAAGTATAGTTAAAGAATGTTTTATCATAATCTTTACACATCAAATAATTAACTTAATCTGTGTGCCTTCAAAAATTTCATTTGGTTCATTGAGTTAAAGCTCTAGACTTTTGTTTGGTTAAATTAGATATACGTTTGAGTCAGATATTACTTTGTTTCAGTATTTTAAATAGTGTCTATATTTAAAAACGTTTTGTAAAAAATGCAATTATAGTTATTTAGAAGCTCATACGTTTTGATAAAATGCTGTATCATTAAATATTTAAAGTAGATTTAAATTATTACAATATCAATAGATTAATAAAATATATTGGAATCTGTTTTATGATTGAATTTTATTTTCATTAAATTGCTAATTAAACTGTTAGCTTCATTATATTATTGTTTAGGGAATGATATATGATTTCACTGCTCCTTGCAGTTCTCATTGTAATTGTGATAGATTTGTTGATGTCTCCAGCAGATAATCTTATTAACCTTTTGTTTTACATATAGCTTAAACAAATTAGTCTTTAATAGAGATTATTAGTGCTTTATGATGGTTTATTGCATAATGTCAACCCGATTGAGCTAGACTAGATTAGATTAAATTAGATTTTTTTGTTTTTTGATCAGATCAGATCAGATTGATCATCCTACCCATCACCAGCATCATTGATGGATTCATGCAGTTATTATATATATATATATATATATATATATATATAATAATACATATATAAACATATATATATATATATATATATATATATGTTTGCATGCGTTTCTGACTTTTGAAAGGTTTTGCATATTTTGTTCATTCTCACTTTTTTAATACTTACTTACATATCTATATTCTTTTTTTCTATAAAAAGATATAAATTAATCATGTTAATTGCTCCTATGTTATTCATTTAACAACAATCTAAATAATCTTATTTTTAGTTTATCATATAACTAAAATAATCTTATTATTAAATCCATTTATTGAAGTTGGAATATTGGTTTGTTTGTTTATTTGTTAAGTTTTGATCCTTTTCAAGTTAAAATATAAGTTTAAATTGAGGTATAATATATTTCAATTCAGTAGAATTGCTTGGAATCTGGTATATATCTAACTAATAAGCCAGTAATTAATATAACACTCTCCTTTTCATAGATATAAAACAGAGAGTGGAAAATATTAAAAATATTCAATAATTTCTTATATTATAATTAAAAGTTCTTCTTAGAATCTTCATTTGTTTTAAATAATATTTGGGAATGGATATTATGAAGTTTTATTTTCATACAATTTAATAATTTTTTAACATTTCAAAATTGATATTTAACAGATTTAACTTAAATATAATGTGTTGAAATTTTATATATTTTTAAAATGTTGATGAAAATGATAAGTCACATTAATATATGTGATATGTTGGACTATTTACATCATCTATGAGTGTTTGGTGAATGTACAAAAAATTTTAAACTTTATTTAAACTTTTCAAATACAAAGAGCTTGTTAGTAATAACACACAATTAGACAACATGAGTTAGTGATGACATAGAATAGCTCAGTTGGTTGGGGCTTTTGCCTCAAATTCAATATTCAAGAAACTAAAAGTATTAGTTCAACATCTATACAAACACTGTCACTATGTATATCAGGCCAGTAATACCTAAAGAAGAGTTGAGAATAATAATACTCAAATCATTGTGTAATTACTAACCTGTGTTGTCTAATGTTATTACAAACAAGTTGTTTGTATTTGAAAAGTTTAAATAAAGATTAAAATTTTCTGTGCAGTCAACTTTCACACACAGATGATTGAAATAGCTCAACATATCATGTCTAATAATATACCTTCACCACAAACTTTCAGTAAAATAATAGGTCACATTAATTTTTTAAATAGGTGATTTAGTTATTTAGATAGGAAAAGTGACGATATTTTTTAAAACCATGTTTGTCATTGACTATTTGTTACAATTAAATTAATAAGGTTGACGTTTATAATACAGAACATTTAGTACAGAAAAGTTACTTACTGATTTCCTATACATATATAATTATATACACATATTAAATATTATATACTCATAAACTGACTATATATTAATTTAATGTAGAAATTTATAGTGATATATATGCACTACACATTGGAAATTGATTTAAAGTAAAATTATTTGTATTAAATAATATTTGTTTATAATATAGTTTTGTTAAGCCTTTTTTGTAAAATAAAATATAAAAATTCCAATGAAAATAATACTGTTCAATGGTGATGGGGTGGTAGGATGTGGAAAAAAAAAGGTTTATCATAGTCATATCTGGAGTAATAGCAAAATCATCATTACATCCAGTTATTTTAAAATGAAATATCAATAATTTATTTAAGTATATATAAGTAAGATATATAATTAACCATCAACCAGCATTAAAAATAAAAAATAATTATAATTAAGTCTCAAAATAATAAGCATTCATTCTGAATGATTAATAAAAAATAGATAAATCAGGATAAAATCAACAGTCAATCATGTGACTGGATCAGAAATGGGTCTTCTTTAAACCAGGCTAACTATTGAGCATTTGCCACCTGGGGCAATTATTTAAACATAACTTGGATGCACCACTTAAGTGCTAATTCATTAGAATATGTAATCAGAAAAACTAAACAATAATGCTGGTATACAAAAACATACTGATCATCATCAATGCTAAGACCACTTGACTGAACAACTATTCACATAATTTTTAATAATACTAAACTAAAATAAAATGTAGTGCATGAGATTGAAAGAGTATTCTCTTTTGCATTAACCAGGATGATGCTTGATCATCTGTGGATGCCAAAATCACTAAATATACATCCCCATTTATATATTACTACCATGCACAAATCTAGCTCAGAGAACATAAGCTCTATTATTGTTTGTAATGAAGAGATGCCTCAAAATATTTTTTAACAATTGAATACAAGTTTATTAACAACAAAAACAAAAAAAATTGAAATTAATGTCTATAAAAATAAGACTACATACCTATAAGCTTTCTGATTTTGACTACTAAACAAAATATCAAATTATCACATCATAATTTACTGATTAATGTACTAAATTTAAGTTGATATAAGGTGGTTTTAATATATATATATATATATAACATTTTGCAATTACGTGAATGTATTTCAATTGACCTTTAATAAATAAAAAATGATTAAAAGTTATACTTGACAAGCATTGATATATATATATATATATATAAAACAAAATAAATGTCCGCTAATATCAATAATACAATAACAAAACTTAAATATATTCCAAACAACGGTAAACAATTTATAATACAATATAAATAAAAACTCAATAAAAACTCATAAAGAAATATTTTCGATTATATTCATAATCATTTTCAACTCAACTTTCAAAATGGAATCATCTATTACCAACCGGAAACACATGTCAATTTAAATATCCCACAATTCATTAATCCTAACATTTGCTGACTGTCTGTTTATTATCGTATTTTTATACATACTAATAAAAACTGCCTCTTTAATTTTTTTTTTGTTCATTATCTCTCTCTTGTCCTAAAATTTTTATTTTATTTATATCAAAATTAAACTTAAAATTACAATTTCTATCATGATCATAAAAAACAGATTCAGTATATAACTTGACTTCATTACTATTATCATTACATATCTGTACATTTTTCAAAACTCTTTTATATAACAATTTATGTTCTTTAATTCTTTTCTCTATATTACATCTAGATTCCCCTATATATGATAAGTTACACCCACAAAAAATTCTATAAATGATATTACGTTATTTTTTTCTAACTTATCTTTTGAATTATTAACCATTCTATTTAAATTAGAAAAAAATAACGTAATATAATTTATAGAATTTTTTGTGGGTGTAACTTATCATATATAGGGGAATCTAGATGTAATATAGAGAAAAGAATTAAAGAACATAAATTGTTATATAAAAGAGTTTTGAAAAATGTACAGATATGTAATGATAATAGTAATGAAGTCAAGTTATATACTGAATCCATTTTTTATGATCATGATAGAAATTGTAATTTTAAGTTTAATTTTGATATAAATAAAATAAAAAATTTAGGACAAGAGAGAGATAATGAAAAAAGAAAAATTAAAGAGGCAGTTTTTATTAGTAGGTATAAAAATACGATAATAAACAGACAGCAAATGTTAGGATTAATGAATTGTGGGATATTTAAATCGACATGTGTTTCCGGTTGGTAATAGATGATTCCATTTTGAAAGTTGAGTTGAAAATTATTATGAATATAATTGAAAATATTTCTTTATGAGGTTTTATTGAGTTTTTATTTATATTGTATTATAAATTGTTTACCGTTGTTTGGAATATATATATAAACACACATACAAATTTATGCTTGCAATTTCTGAACACATTTGACTTGTTACATAATAATTATCAAAATCTTAAGTTATATAAAAATAAGATGAATGATTAATGTTTCATTTAAATGATAAACATTTTTCATACTAGGTTTACTAAAACATATATATATATTATTTGCACAGATGTGTGAAATATTACTTTATCTACTTAACATTTGTATTTGTAGCAATAAAATTATTAAAGATTATTTTGAGGCAATTTAATTATCTTTGCTGAATATAGTCTTCTTTAAAATAAAAACAATCAAATTTTTGACAGTTGTTTGATGATTGATTTAAAATGTCTTTCTTCTTTCGAGTCTAAAAGATTTTTGGAAATCTTTTTCTTGACTGTTAATTATAAGGTTGTTTGTTTGTTTTTTTCCAAATTATAAATATAAATTTAAACCTTTTTTTCTTCTTTAATAAATGATTTTAAACTAATATCATTTTATATATATCTATCAGTTACAAAAATATAATTTTACTAAGGAAATTATTTTAAAATTTGTTATCATATATAATGCTATGCACCACCAGTTGTATATATGTTTATCTATGCTTCTCTGCTTTTAGATACATCAGCATGTATATAATTACTTCTTGGGAAAACTGGGGTTCTCTGGGAAAGCTGGAATATTTTCTTAGTGAGTTGGGTTTTGTTGATTGTCATCATCAGGAAACATATAATCAATTGTAAAATATTGGTTTGTAGTTAGTCTCCCTTTTGTCTAGGATTGTTCCACGCAAAATTGTTTTGTCATTCATTCCACTTACAATAAAATATGATACACATCAGGCTAGCAAGCTGATTTCCTGAAGACTTTTAAGCTATGAATTTCAACACAAAGAAGTGGGTCATTTCTTCCATGTGAATTCAAATTCCAGTATTGGACTAAAGAGCAGTTACTTCCTTGCATTCTTACATGGCAGTTCACTGTATAATTCTACTAGCCTTTTTTGCAGCTAGCTTTACTTTTGGCATTCTTTGCTACAGTTACCAACTCTTCACAAAATGTTTTAGCAAACATTGCAGCTAGCTCGTCTACTAACCGCTTCTCACAAATATTAAAGTCAGACTGACTGACGTGTTTTATAATATCTTTTTATGGACTTGGTTGGGTTAGGTGATAAAAACATAGTGTTTGTTTTACAATCTGTCTAATCCTTTTGAAAACAAGATTGAAATTTTTGTCTAAGTGTGAATGGAAAAAGTTGATTTCAATTAACTTTAATCCTTTGGAATTTAACCAAAGGTGTGCTCTATATACATATTTTTACTTAGGGGCTTTTTAATATATAGAAATTTTGTTCAATTAATTAAAATTTCAAAAATATAACACTTGTTTTTAAATTTTGAAATCAGAATAATAAAAATAATAAAATATTTATATTTATTTAGACCTTTTTAAAAGTTTAATTTATAATAAAATTTTATTTTAAATTGAGAGTTATTTAACTGTTTACTTATTATTATTTTATTCCATGAATGTAGAAAAATATCTATAAAATTTATGTCTGTGTTTATTTTAATTTTTCCTTTATATATATATATGTAAAGGGCTTTTGCAATATAATATTACTTTAGCTATTAATAAATAGTGAAACTGAACTGAGTTCAGACCTATATAGCTATATGGTTTGTAAGGCTGGATTCGAAGACATTTACATGTTTGAAAAAATCAAGTTTTCAAACTGATAGTAATGTATTAAATAAGTGCTCGAAGTTGGAGTTTTGGATCTAATTTCTGAAATCCTAACTCTTCACTGAGATGAGCCAATAAGCTCAAAACCAATTGGTCTGGAGATGAGGATTTTCCAATAGAGATTTTGAATTCTTTCTCTGGTGGCACTTAGAATTAAAGTTTGTTTGGAGCTAGTGGTAAGCTACACACACACACACACACACACACACACATATATATATATATATATATATATATATATATATATATATATATATATATATATATATTCATCCTTGAAAAATATGAGGAGCCTGGATTGATTATGCAAAATCTTAAGGATTTAAAAATAATAATTGTGAAATATATGACAAGAAGATATATTGATGTAGTGATAAAGTAATATTAGCTTCTCTGACACAAAATAATGATGGTTATGGACATGTAAAGAGAGTTTATATTTAAAGTATAAAAAATGAAGAAATATTTGTGGAAAAAATAGTAAAGATTTTAAACACTATAGTTTGTATAGTTCCTCATTTAATTACTGATAATATATAGATAATTTTTTTCAATGGCTGAGAATGCAATAGTGTCAATATTTACAATCAGTTTCTATCTCAGGCTTATTACCAATTCATTTTTAATATTTACCAGTCTCTGCATTGAAACATAGCAAGAATTAATTTTCAAAAGATTCCTAAGTCATATATTTATTAGAATCAGCTTTTATATCTCAGAATTCAAAGAACAAGTACAATCACCTAATAAACAATTATTAATTATTACCATGGAAAAAGTTTACATTTTATATTACAACCATAATTACAAGTTATAATCTAGGTAGTTATACTAATTTCAACTTAGAATATACACCCTATTAAGGTGAAGTATCTGTTAGCCATGTATAGCTAGTGACATTTATTGGTTTAAAACAACAGATTCCCCAAATGGTATATATTGCATCATACTCATATTAATGTTTCCATACTATTTAAACCTGTCAATGCACAAATGTAATTGATATACTGCTTTAAAGCCAAGATACCCTTCATTAAATTTACCCAAAAACTTTTATACTATAAAAAAATCAATGATCATAATCAACATCTAGGCAATTGTTGACTCATTCATCAATAATTTAAAAAATACATAGAAGTTATATGTGACAGAGACATTTGGGACATCTATTATACACTTCAAAGCCCATGTGTCATACTCAACAATCAAATAACTTACACAATTTACATATGTATATCCCATTTCAGTAGTGGGACAATTTTTAGAAATGTCTATCATCACTTAATACTGTTATGACCATCATAATACTAATATTCCTATAAACATCTTATACAAGCATCATTAATGATGATGAATAAATTATAACCAACTAGCATCATTCATATCTATCATTCGATCTAGGCATGAATTCTTAGATCTCTATTAATTATAAGAGTACATCAAACCAATGATGATGACAACCAATCACCCCTGATGAAGGTCAGATGATCAGGTATATGTTTGATGAATTAATTAAATAATAAAATTAAAAATAACAATAATCTTCATGATAATAACACTAAAAGAAAAATATTATATAATTCTGTTTATTAAGATTCCTTGCTTTTTAATAAACAAATTTCTAATCATTCAATTGGCTTTAATTATTAGATTAATCAAAATAATACATCAATAAAAAGAAAATAATATTTGTGTAACCAAATAATAGAATTAAATACATATGCTCTCATCCATTAAAGCTAAGCAGGTATTAAAATGAAAATCCCTATAATAAAAAAATAGCATTCCATTTAATACTTATTCGATATTTTCTCCCAATGTTACCATATATATTATAAATGCAACATAAAATCATTTACACAGTGTGTATGTTCATTTTCTTACATGTGAGTCCTGCTCTACTAAATTGCTCCCTTAATGAAACACTTCTTAAGCATTAAGATTTTAGTCTAAACCTATTCTAATTTATCTCAATTGACATATGTCTGAATAAGCATTCACCCACACACACTCATGATATGTTGACACATATATATATCATGTTAAAATGTTTATCCATTCATATTCTTAAATTACAAATAAATAATAAATAAATAAATATGTTTCAATCTTGTGCAAAGCAACATTTACATCAAATTTAAATATGCAAAATAAAATAAAAAACATTGTAAATTATAAATTGATATGTTCAAGTATTATTGGTTAACCCAATAAATGATAATGATAAATAAAATACATATTAAATTACAATAAAAATAATACTCAAAGATAATAAAAATTAAGTAGAATAACTTCAAAATGTATTTGTGATGTTGTTATGCATAATGATAACAAAAAACTAACTTTTAATAATTATGTATTAAAAAATCATGTTTGACCCATAGAAGAACATTCAAATGACTATTTTAAATAAGTGAAAAAAATTAATATTTTTTTTTAAGTTACCAATCCATCTTCAGTTCTTGAGAATGTCCAAGCTGAAACAAAGGACTGTTCTCTTGTCTTTAGTTTCAAGATGATTTCAGGCACTTACTTTTTTCTTTTTATAAATTTCAGGCTTATTTCTAGCACTCCTAATAAAAATAAAAGAAAAATTTTAAAAACTACTTAGTACTTTAGTTGAGGTTTGATGTGTAGATTATATACATTTTTCATTTCTTCTTTCTTCTTTTACCTCTCTTTAAAGATAATAATTCTTTAATAAACCATGTGATGGAAAAGGAGTCTTTGAGATAAATTGTGGTCTTGGCATGGTTAACTAGAAATGTGGCCATTCTCTGGGTTTTAAAAATATATATGGGAGTGCAAAAAATACTTAACTTACGGTAGTCTGGATCTTGGGACAAAATAACCCAAATTAACAATGCTTTATCCCTTCTTCATTGCTAAGAAAATGCATAAATACTGATTCCATTTTTACAGCAACAATTTATATATTTTTCTTAGAACACCATTTTACTTTTAGCTTCGATTTGGAGATTGAGGATCTTTATTGATACTGAAGAAGATATATTGATTTCTTCCATTATCTTCCTGTCTTTTCTGAAACTTTTTCATAAGTCATATATATTGTAATCTACCATTGGATCACAGGAATCATACAAATCTGGCCGCACATTTTATGGCATGAAATCCTGCCCTTTGTAATCTCTTTAGAAAGTCTACCAATTGTAACTAATCAAGCTCCACATTTCATGGCATGAAATCTGCCTTTGTAATCTACACTATCCGAATCATCAAAAATATATGCCTAAAAATGTTAAACTAAAGAGATGATTTCTTTATTTAACTAAGCTAGCATGAAACTATAAATCTATAAAAGATCACAAGGAGATTAATGAAAATAAGAACTTCTGATCAAACTAGCTTTAAAATCCACAAATAAACAAACAAACAAAATGTTATGAAATAAATTTAATATTCATCAAAACAATAAATAAATAATAATTAGATCAATGGAATGAATAGGAAATTAAAATTTTAAATTAAGTAATAAATAAATTAGGATGTAGATGACTAAATGTATGATAAGAATAAGTAATAATTAAATAATAAAATGAAATGGGTCTAAGAATGAAGAGAAAAAAATGAATCTGTATGAGAATAATGAATCATTAAGATAATGCTAGAATAAGAGTTAATGAATGATTAAGATGATAATAGAATAGAAGTTAATGAATGAATAATCAATTATGATAATGAAATAAAGTCAAACAATAATGAATAAATAAGATAATGATCAAGACATAATTGAACAACAATGTTGATGATGAAAACTGAGATCTTAAATTATAAGCTAATGGTATATTAAATGATAATAAGATAAACTACATAAAATAGGGATTCTAAGCTTGAAAAAAAAACCAGAATATTCATCATAACATCAAAACAAAGTTATACATTTTATGACAAAAGAAGCAATTTACACCTTAAAGTTTGGTTGACTTTCATAAACCCATGAATATAACATAACTCAAATCCAACTACAATAAATAACTAGATATAAAATTTACCATAAATTCAAATTATACATTGTAAATTAATAACTTATTCTTCTCAGGTTTCAAACAATTTAATTATTGTTATACAAGATGTACTTGGGTCAGTGAGAGGGGTTTTGCCAACACCCAAATACAATGCACAAAACAGCTCTTAATACAAAATCAAATTAACAAACAATATTTAGCAATTCCAAAGAAACTTTATAAACTCTTTAACTATTATAAACTTTAAGCTTCAAGAAATATAAATAACCTTTTAATAACTAAACACAATAACTTACCAACTTCTTTTTCTCCAATAATTATTAACATTGTGATTAATGTCAATGAATGATAGATCTGCAGTTTGTAAATAAACTGATTAAAGCAATATTAAGTATTTATCTTTTAGTATACCACTTAAAATAATATGCACTGTAGGTTAATAATGTTTTGATTATTAAGTGATGATACCTTAAATGTACTCATAAATTACAGGGCTTAACTAAATTATTTTGATATAACAACATATAGTAAATTATACTATAGTGATTGATGATGATAATCAGATGATATGCTGATAACAATAACAATAGTAATGTTTGTGGTGATTATCAATAAGACTACAAACAACTAAATAAATTTTAAACACAACAAGATTTATTCACACTATTTACAGATTTATTTCAGACACATTGTGTGACATAAGATGGAGACATTATACAAAATCAGGTATGAAAAATACTTTGTATCCCATTGATTACACACATAGTATATAAAATAAAATAGTATAGTGAGTGATATTCATATTATCACTATCATTATTGGCAATGTTTTTATTATTTATATTAGAGAATAGGAAGGTTAAATTTTATTTAAACAAAATGAGGACTCAAATTATAAAACAAAAGTGTATTTAAGTCTTTGGGATATGTGCAAATTTTAAAATCTAAAACTCAAAGTAATAAAGTTAGGGTATTATACTATAGCTATTTCATTTATCAGAATATGATAAAAAACAATTATCTCATTAAGCATAATTAACAGTTGTTATTATTCAATGTGAAAAGATTTACTGTTTTAATGTGGGGACAGACATCAGAAGTCAAATGTACACATAACAGCAAAACATTGTGTATGTCCACAATATAATCATTCTAATAGTTAACTTTTCTCACCGATCCATCAGCGAATCAGGGCTTGATAAAAATAAATTAAGATTGTCCATGTGTATATCTTGCTCTTTTATATAGAAGTCTTGCACTCACTAGTAAGTTTTGGTTGGTTTATTTATAACTGATGAAGATCCTACAACATCATAAAGACACTATCCCAATTAGGCAAACATTAGAGATAACCCAGTGTTCCTGGATTTAACTTTATCTTATCCTTTCTATTTAATTTTAAAATACAAAAACTTCACCACACACAGTGGAAACTATCTACATAAGCTCATGAGGGATCAAACAATAAAGGGAGACTTGACAAAACAACATGATATTTGTACAATAATATGGCCAATTCTAGTACCTTTCCTAGGTACAAAAGTGTGGGCATTGCCTCATCACAGAGAATAGAATTCAGATCATGGATATAATCCTCTCTTGGGAATGACTATGCTAACTAAGCACTAACTATTGATCAGCCTCAACAATATCATCTTCTTATATAATCAGTAATGGGAGAAATCTCCATATGACCATGCCCAATATCAATGATACTATATTTGATGCCATTATATGTGTCACATACTTATAAGCTGAAAGCTATCATGAATCCTTATCAATACGATAGCAAGATAAAATAATTCTAACAAAAATGGAAACAAATATTCCATTTCACAATGCTGAAACTGTTAGTGTAATAAACAAACCAACATGTAAGTCAAATGACCATTAACTATTTTTAAAATAATAATAATACTGATGTTATAACAAGCAATACTCACATGAACAATGAAGATTAGCCTACATTTTATATTTAAACTGGACATGTTCATTCCTAGGCAGAATTTAAGAAATGCAAAATGCTTATATCAAATGTTTCATATAATAAAACAATTGTGTCATTATAGTATATCTTAGACAAAATTTGTCTGTCTGTTTACCCTTCAATAAAATATTAAAATCTATTTTAAAAGTGTGAGATAAATCTCTCTCTCTATTTCTAGATAAATGATTTTAATATTATATTTTCCCTCAACTGGGAAAATAACAAAAATATACATAATAAATGTATATGTATTTATATATCTATTTGTCCTTACCTAAATATATTTTCAGACCACAATAAAAAAAATAAACGAACATTTTCTCCCATTATATTTTATCCCCTTTAGTTCAAAGTTTTTTCCCATCATTATGAGCTGAATTATAAGGAAACTGATATCATGAGCAAACATTCATAAGTAATGCTATATATATATATATATATATATATATATATATATATATATATATATATATATATATATATATATATATATATATATATATATATAGTGATTATTATTCTCAATGTCAGCATAATGAAATAAAATTCAAACACTTCCAAGTGTAGCACAATTAAAAATAGGTTTATCCATACTTTCTATAGATACATTACCTTCAATGAATTTATAGGTTTATTAAGATCTCCAAATCAAATTTTTTAAAATCATTTATTGATTTATTTATTTTGTTTTTTTCCATCTGTGGTGATATCTGTAATAATTTAAAACTGATCTTGGCTTTTTTAAAAACATTTTAAATATTATTAATTTGCATGTTACACAATAAAGGTTAAGAATTAAATATTTATTTATTTCACTTCTATCAGAAAATTTATGTGTTTAATAATATTAGGAAGAATTTATTAAATCATTAGCAATTATAAATACGATATCCTTGGACATTTTAACACTGTAACTTTTCTATTTTCAATAATTAAGCAAAATCGCACAAAAACAAAACTTTTGCAGATGATTTTTCTTCTTTAATAAGAATAGAAAATAAGTTCACACTATTTTATTTTAAATTGATTAAACTTTATACTACTTAAAATGACTTTTTAATTTGTTTACTTAATATTTTCACACTTTTCTTTAAAATTATTTCTAATTATATTTTATGAAGATTATATACTATAATCAAATGTATTTTTCTTCTTTATTATTAAAAGCACTAAAACAAAACATTTTCTTCATTTTCTTTTCAATCTAAATAATTTACACATCATTTTTAAATATGAAAATTGGCTAATATAAATAAAATAAAAGTAATTGCTTACACTTTCTGGATTTATTCTTAGTTTAAGTCGTATTTGTTGAGGCAAATAATTATTCATATGGCTGTCATTTTCTTTTCTCCACTATGCATCTCTGGAATGATAAAATCAATGAAAAATAGTGATAAATGAATACAAGGTTTAAGGTTTTTTACTCCACAAAGTTTTAACTTTTCAGCTTTTTTTATTTATTTTATAGGTGTAGAAACTGGAGTTCATTTTATTCTGATTTTCTTTCTTAATAGCCTCCCCTACACACTTTGTTATATTATATATACCTTGTATTACATTGCATTGTGGTACCAAATGGACCAATAACTGAACAGTTTGAATAAATTAATATTTCTCCCTCTAGTGATAACTAGTTAGAATGTTTCATATTTTAAATCGCAGTCCAATATATTTGAAGAATGTTTACAAAATTTAGACGAATTATACATTATTTTCTGTCTTGCAGTTTTTGTTTAATAATAATAATAATAATTTTCTAAATATTTTTATACTTTCAAATTGGAATAATACTATTTAAAATATTATTTTAAATATGACTGCCACTAGGCCTTATGATAAAATGTTTATGAAATTCATATCCACTCTATCAGATTTTTGACTGTGTCTCAAAAAGTCCAAGTCTTCATCACTTTCAGAATATTTATTGGTGAGCTTTTACTTAATTAGAGAATTATAATCCAACAAGCATTTCGCCATATTACTGATTTTACACACTGATTTTCAATATATTAATAATTATTATTAATTAAAATTTAAAATTTTATATTCTAGATCACTTGAATAAAGCTTAATGTAATTGAGCCACACCATATGGTTACAATATATATATATATAAAATAAATAAAAAAAGCTGAAAAGTTAAAACTTTGTGGAGTAATTTTTGATTATCGCCATTTTACTGTGTATTTTTTTTCTTTCTGATGAAAACCAGTCCTCTGGTTGAAATATTATATTATTTATTGGATTTATAAGTCTTTATTTTTTTGTTTTTATATGTATTTCCTTTGGTTAGTTTGTTATATATTAATATTTTGATATATATATATATATATATATATATATATATATATATATATCAAAATATATATATATAGGTGTTCTCTTCATATATGTATATATATATATATATATATATATATACTGTAACAATATATAAATATGCCATTACATTAATTTAAAATAAAAACTTTTAAGTTCGCAAATAAAAATAAATTTATTAAAAACTAAAATCTAAAAAAAATTAACGAGTTATTAAACATATATATATATTTGCACAGATGCAAAACTTTACAAGTATTTTTTTTTGATAAATATTAAAAGCTAAATAATAAATGTTACTCCTCAAATTTAAAATGATTATATATGTGTGTAAATAAATATTGTTTGTGTGTTAATTACTGGCAGTGGCTTATTTTATTCTTTTTTTAGATATTAATATATTTTGAGAATATAAAACTTTATTAAAACTTATTAAAAAAATGTTTTAAATCTCTGCTACTCCACTGAGCTAGTGACTTGGGCTAACAGTCTAAATATAAAATAAAGTGGGATTTTAAAAGCACGTACCTGCCTAATTTAGAATTTTTTCTAGGTTTAAATGCCTAGATGTCACCCTTGTAGTGCAGATATGGTAAGGTTTGATCTTCACTTTCTTTTGAATCATTATAATTGGCCACCCAATGTGAGCCAACCTTTAATAAACCACCAGTACCCTGAGAATTTTAAAAATGAATCATGCCAGTAACATTTTTATCTGAAATAAGTATATTTTTGTATTAACGTAAAGTTATAGGTTGAATTTTATTTTAAAAGTACTGCCAGTAAGAAAAATTGTGAATATGTAAAGATAAATACGAGGAATAAAACAAAATAATTAAAACCTAATAATTAATATAAATCTTTTTTTTTTTTTAAAAAAAGTCTTATTTAAAATCCAAGCATTTAACATGCCTAAGTAATGCTTAAAAAAAGATGAAAAAAACATGGAAGGGAGGGGGCAGAAATTTAGCTGGTAGAAAGGAATCAACAGTCAACAATTTTTTTATCATTATATTTGTGTGTAATTACTATTTCGTCTTTTAAAAAAAAAGTTTTGTCCTTTTGAAATTTTCATATATAATCAATTTGTGTAACATAATTACTAACACTAAGTAAATTCTTTTTTTAAAAATGTTTTTGTTTTTGAGGAAGTTTACTGATATGTAACAATATATAAATATGCCATTACATTAATTTAAAATAAAAACTTTTAAGTTCGCAAATAAAAATAAATTTATTAAAAACTAAAAGCTAAAAAAATTAATGAGTTATTAAACATTTATATATATATTCACACAGATGCAAAACTTTACAAGTATTTTTTTTGATAAAAAAAAAGAGTGTTTGAATGTATTTTTTTTTATAGAAAAAAAAAAGTACAAGACGTAAAAATAAAATATTTTTGTAAAAAGATTTATATATTTTTTGTAAATGGAAATAGTTGTTTTATAAATTAATTAAAAAACAAACTAGCCCTTGTGGCTCTTATATAATTAAAAAGTCAGAGGGAAAGATATAAATAAGAAAACAAAAAGAATTAGCTTGACCATTGGAAGCACCAAGCCTCAGCTCAGACCCTAATGAAAATGATGGATTAGTGATGTTTTGTTCATGGAATCCATAGGATCATTATAAAAGGAAAATGATTCAAATTAAAACAGTTTCCTGATAGTTCCAGATAGTTGCAGCTTGATTGTTTTTGAAAGGTGTGATAGGATTCACATATCACCCTCTCTCTTTTTATTTCAAAATGAAATTACTGAAATACCAGGAATGAACCAGATAAGACCTCATTCAGGCTCAACAGACTGGACTTTTCTACTGTAAGATATAAACAGAAATTTTTTTACTAAAAGTAATTCAGAACTTTAAAGATTTGATCAGCTAATCTAAATTTTAAAAAAGGAACTTTTATCTGACTTATGTTTCAAATTAATTATAAATGTTTAATTTTTACATATTTGTTTGCTAAAAAAAATCATTTCCATTTTATTATTTTTTATTTGTATTATTATTTATTGTTTAAATTTTAAATGCATTAAATTTAAGTTGGGCATAGACGCTTGCATGGATTTGTTCATGTTTAATTAAGTTTTTGTTTTCATATATGATTAAAATATATAGACACTCGTTAAATAATGATATCTTATGTTGAATATCTAAAATGCATTTATTCGGATGTCTTGTTAGTTATTGGTGTCAATGTGGCATCTTATGATGAATGTTGTTGGGTTTCTAGTGAATTCCCTCTGCAATTACATCAATAACTTTATATTTTGATCACGTATGTTTATGTTGAATTGTTTTTGAGCATGCAATCTGTGTAGTTGATCTATGCTCAACATTAAACAACAAACGTTATAAATCCATCTGTGCGAATTTATATAAATGTTAAATTTAATGTTGGGCATAAATGGCTATATAGATTTGTAAAGTTATATTAGGGGAGGGTAATTTTAAGTTATTTGTTCTGTAGTTGAATTAGGTAAATGAATTGGATATATTGGTGTAATTAGTAGATGTAGTACGAGATTTGCTATGGGCAATATTTCTTTGTACACTACACACCCCCTGTTTGTCTATGGAATGGGATGGTAAGATGGAAACCGGAGTCCCTTCCTATGGAGTTTTTTTATTGCTCTTCTCATCAGATAGATGTAGTATTCCTATCTGGATAAGAGTCAATTTCTTCTCTTAACCTATTTTGTGCTGCCATATTCGTGTTACATTGAATACACTAATGTATTAGATGGATTGATGCTGGTTGACTGCGGACTTTTGGCCTAAGATTAAATAATGTATAGAATATTTTCTTTTCAAATGCAAATCTATGTAGTTTATTTATATTCGACAATCTTAAAATAAATATAAATTTCATCTGTGTGGATGATTTAAAATCTTATAATAATTTAAATTAAAATTTAATATTAAAAGCTAAATAATAAATGTTATTCCTCAAATTTAAAATGATTATATATTTGCATAAATAAATATTGTTTGTGTGTTAATTACTGGCAGTGGCTTATGTTATTCTTTTTTAAGATATTAATATATTTTGAGAATATAAATCTTTATTAAAACTTATAAAAAAATATTTTAAGTCTCTGCTACTCCAGTGAGCTAGTGACTTGGTCTAATGGTCTAAATATAAAATAAAGTGGGATCTTAACAGTGTGTATCTGCCTACTTTATATTTTTTCTAGGTTCAAATGCCTAGATGGCACCCTTGTATTGCAGATATGGTAAGATTCAGTCTTCACTTTCTTTTGGATCGTTATAATATATATATATATATATATATATATATATATATATATATATATATATATATATATATAAGAAGGTAAACTAGATTGTTGAGTGGGTAAACTTAAGGTCAGCAAATAAATAACCTGAAAAATGCATGTGTGGTCTGAAGGGAAGATGAATGAGTCAATAATATGACATTTCAGTTTTACTTATACATATATTATTATTTATTTTTTTGCTGTCTGAATTTTGATTTGTAAAAATTGCTAAAAAAATTGTCAAGGAAAGAGCAATCTTTGACACTGGAGGGAAATTTTTTTTTTATTATTTGATGCCAGTAAAGTTGGTCAGTGTCAACTTTCTTTTGCTTTTAAGGTCATTGTGGTTTATTTAAAAAGACCTTTGGCTGATTAATGAAGGAGCTGTAACTTATAGTATGTATGTAGCTGCACACAAAATATAAAAATTATGATATAAAAATGCCTGAAACAGAAAAAAATGTCTTAGTATTATTTTTTTCAAGGTTTCTGCTGTGAGGAATGAAATGAGAGCAAAATGGTTTTTAGTTTTTCAAGGAACAAATGTTAAAGTATTGCATTATATGAAATAACCAAAATGAGCTTTTTCTTCTTCTTCTTACTACTACTACCTCTACTACTACTACTACTACTACTACTACTACTACTACTACTACTACTACTACTACTACTACTACTACTTATTCTACTACTACTACTACTACTACTACTACTACTACTTCTATTATTATTATTATTATTATTATTATTATTATTATTATTATTATTATTATTATTATTATTATTTTCTCTTGCATAAGTTAAATGTGCTATTATTATTCTATAAGCACATCTTCAGTTATAGTATATAACATTTTGCTGCTCAGAAATGTCACTCCCCCCCCATCATATCTTTTGAAAATGTTTTTATGATGTTTTTTCACCTCCACGTCTCAAACATAATAATAATAATAATAATAATAATAATAATAATAATAATAATAATAATAATAATGATGATGATGATGATGATGTCAGAAAAATAAATATACATAATAATTTTAAATACTGTAAATGATCAAATTGCAATGTTAAAAGTTATCCATATTGCTGCCTTCTATATAGAAAATTAGAATTAATCAATTTTAAAAAGATTGAAATAGTCATTTCATTGTCAACAAAATAAAAATTTTATATATCAATCCAGCTTTCATTATTAATGGAAAATTTTCAAGATTTTTCTTATTACACAATCACATAACCAATTAATCAACAGCCACTATTTCCAAAGGACATTATTTACATTACATTACAATAATATATTATTAAAATACATATGTACAGAAAAAATATTAAACTTATATATATATATATATTTCTAATCTTAGCATGTGTATTCACACTTCCGGGCAATATAATATTAAATAAAATGGGTTTGCTCAGTTAACGATTATGCTCTATTAAATGCAAATAATTGATAAATAAAATATCCTGCATTAATATTAAAATGTTCTACTAGAAAAATAATGCAAAGGTTCAGTTTATAAAATAAATAAATATTTTTATTTTATCATGAGACTTGGAAAGTGAAATACAGATGACAAGAAAGATTACATTGAGCTAATATCCCACAGGATACTACCTCTATAGCATAAGAGCACTACCCCCCTATTATTATCCCAAATAAATAAACTTATAGCATTCTTATGACTTTAATAAAACCTAATCATTAAGATTAAGCTAATAATCAAATCTTAATCCTTTTATTTATAATAATTTAGCTCCATAAAATCTCAGGTTCATAAAACTATTCTAACTTAATTAAAAGAACTGTAGTAAAACATAATACGGGATTTTTATGTCATACTCTACTACACCTAAATAATAATAATAATAATAATAATAATAATAATAATAATAATAATAATAATAATAATAATAATAATAATAATAATAATAACAACAACAACAACAACAACAATAATAACAACAACTTTTGGTGCTAGCATACACCTAAGAATATGCCTTATTCATGTGGTGATAAAATATGTGAGGAACTTGTTTTTGCATTTATATAAGAGACATGCGAAAAACACCACACACTACAACTATAAAAATATTTCTCTTATGAAGCATAAGACGAATATTGGAGCTGGGATCAAGTCCTTGATCTTATAAAGCGACTTTCAATAAAAAATATTGAATCGTGTGAGAGCTATACTCAATTTCACTCCTTTGTGGTGGTTAAAACTACAGTCAAGTCAACAAACAGATATTATTTGCACTCTCACCTAGCATAAAAAGGGTAAAATATTATTGATGCATGAACTGATTAGTCTAATAAGATTAAGAGTAAATTTTACTTCAAAGATAATTCTCTAGGCTAAAAAATAGGCATCATTTCATTTTAAAATACACATTTTAAATAACGCACACATTTCTGAGCATAACAATAAAATACTAAATATGAAAAATTAAATAGACTGGAAAATATTCATCTAAAATTATTAGCATAACAATATTCTATAAATCATTTCATGCATCTTACTCCACTAGTGTTTGTGATAAAATTTAAAAAAAAATCCACGGGCTCAAGCAATATTATAATAAACCAATTTGTTTGCAAATTTTTAAACGGGATTTAATATAGAGTCATAACTTTTAAACTCTTAACTGACAACATATTAACACAAATGTAATATAATGCGAAAATAAATATAATAATATTAATAAATTTACATATTGTCTCTTTCTTGGTTCACTGGAATACTGACATTTATCCTTCTACGAAAGGTATATTATCCAAAGAAAGACATTATTTTAGATTATCCAAAGAAAGACATTATTTTAAATAAAAAAACAAATGCAAGCGTGGCTAGGGTAGAGTTCTATAAAAGTAGTTCAATAATATAAATGTTTATTGGTTCAAACTCATAATTAATCACACATTGAAACAGTAGTTATTTAAAGGATCTGGATTTTTGCACTTTTATCCATAATATAGTATAATAATCCATATATTTATAATATCACTTATTTGCTGAAGTATCTTCATATACTAATTTCTTTTTCTTACTTTAGAACTATATAATCAATAAAATTAGTTTTGCATTCTCTGAATATTCAATTTAAAATATGCTCATTATAATATACTTCAAAACATTTGTAAGGATTTATTGACCATTTATTCCATTTAATAATATTTATCCAGACTAGACGCTTAATCATGTACTGTAAAAGTTATTTCAATAAAAATTTATTTACTATTTCTTTATTCTCATATTCATTAAGTTTTTTGACTAGTTTTCAACTTTCTTTTTATAACAATTCTCTCAAGAGAACACAAATTATTTACTTTTATTATTATTATTATTATTATTATTATTATTATTATTATTATTATTATTATTATTATTATTATTATTATTATTATTATTATTATTATTATTATTATTATTATTATTATTATTATTATTATTTGACTAATTTTCAACTTTCTTTTTATAACAATTCTCTCAAGAGAACACAAATTATTTACTTTTATTATTATTATTATTATTATTATTATTATTATTATTATTATTATTATTATTATTATTATTATTATTACTATTATTATTATTATTATTATTATTATTTTTTGACTAGTTTTCAACTTTCTTTTTATAACAATTCTCTCAAGAAAACACAAATTATTTACTTTATTATTATTATTATTATTATTATTATTATTATTATTATTATTATTATTATTATTATTATTATTATTATTATTATTATTATTATTATTATTATTATTATTATTATTATTATTATTATTATTATTATTATTATTATTATTATTATTATTATTATTATTATTATTATTATTATTATTATTATTATTATTATTATTTTTATTGTTGTTGTTGTTGTTGTTATTGTAGTTGTAGTAGTAGTAGTAGTAGTAGTAGTAGTAGTAGTAGTAATAATAATAGTAATAATAATAATAATAATAATAATAATAATAATAATAATAATAATAATAATAATAATAATAATAATAATAATAATAATAATAATAATAATAATAATAATAATAATAATAATAATAATAATAATAATAATAATAATAATAATAATAATAATAATAATAATAATAATAATAATAATAGAAACTGCATATTATTCATTTGACTATATTATGTCTTTCATTACATGTAATATAATTATAGAATTTACATTTATTATAGTCAAAATAAGAGTCATAGATCAATTCAGAGATCACATGACCCTATCTCTTAAGCTTGTAAGTTATAAACAGTGAGGATTGCCAATTCCTCTACAAGCTTTATGGTAAATGCTTAGCCAGAGCCAGCACTTAAAATATCTCTGTCAGGAACCCCTCCCCAAACCTCTGACCATGGTTTCATGCTTTGGCACTCCTCAGAGAGGTGTCAGGGTAGGTTCAGACACTAGATCTAAAAATACCAACCCAAAGCTAAGCACTTAGCTAAAAGTTATCTATTGAGTGGAAAATCTGAAATTTTCAGACATCTACATGTCTTCAAACCCAGCTATCCAACTCAAATAGCTATATGGGGCTGATAGATCTTCAGCCTTACCATATATTAGTAGTCATAGCAATATAAAATTGCATAAGACTTTTGGCAGAGACTATAAATAGTCAAAATAAGTGTCATAGATCAATTCATAGATCACATAACACTATCTCTTAAGCTTGTAAGTTATAAACAGTGAGGATTGCCAATTGCTCTACAAGCTTTATAATAAATGCTTAGCCAGAGCCAGCACTTAAAATATCTCTGTCAGGAACCCCTCCCCAAACCCCTGACCATGGTTTCATGCTTTGGCACTCCTCAGAGAGGTGTCAGGGTAGGTTCAGACACTAGATCTAAAAATACCAACCCAAAGCTAAGCACTTAGCTAAAAGTTATCTATTGAGTGGAAATCTGAAATTTTCAGACATCTACTTGTCTTCAAACCCAGCTATCCAACTCAAATAGCTATATGGGGCTGATAGATCTTCAGCCATACCATATATTAGTAGTCATAGCAATATAAAATTGCATAAGACTTTTGGAAAAGACTATAAATAGTCAAAATGAGTCATAGATCACATCATAGATCACATGACCCTATCTCTTAAGCTTACAAGCTTATGACTACTAATATATGGTATGGCTGAAGATCTATCAGCCCCATATAGTATTTGAGTTGGATATCTGGGTTTGAAGACATGTAGATGTCTGAAAATTTTCAGATTTTCCACTCAATAGATCACTTTTAACTAAGTGCTTAGCTTTGGGTTGGTATTTTTAGATCTAGTGTCTGAACCTTCCCTGACACCTCTGAGGAGTGCCAACACACAAAACCATGGTCAGGGGTTTGGAGAGGGGTTCCTGACAGAGATATTTTAATTGCTGGCTCTGGCTAAGCATTTATCATAAAGCTTGTAGAGGAATTGCCAATCCTCACTGTTTATAACTTACAAGCTTAAGAGATAGGGTCATGTGATTTTCGTGTGCTCCATTATAAAGATACAAAATATACACTTCTAAAAAAACTATTATATTTAGTCAGACTATAGATTGAAAACTGATTTGGTGTGTGCTCACATAAGACAAAATTTTTAAAGAACCCCAGCTCAAAATATGAGCTTCGTTTTGTTGAAACTATCCATCAATCACACCTCTGACCTAACTATTTACATCTTGATGCATAATATTAAATTTTAATAGGTTTCATAAATTTAGTCTGAACATTAATTATTCACAAACATTCATTTCATGTGCTTGAGAGATTTTTCCACTTGGAATAAAAAAAAATGTAAAAAGAAAATGGTGGATAATTATTTTATTAAAAAATTATGTCAATAAAAATGAATAAACTAAACTTTGCTGAAAAAATTATTAGTGGAAACAATAATGAATTCTTTAAAAACCAGGAAAAAATAATATCTCTTTCAATACTCTATCAAGTGGTATATGGTATGATGCATTAAACTCTAGGATATTTTATATAATTAAAATTATATACATCACACACACATACACATGCACACACCTATAAATAAGGATTACTAGTGACATACTTATTGTTATTTTAATTAACATTAGACTGATTTTATAATCTCTTTGAAATTTGAAGTGCTATCTTTCCATATAATTAAATATTAATCCATCATTAGAATTAGCAAGTTATTTTTTATTCATGATATCAACTAATTTATAAACTATTTTAAATATTACTTATTCTTCTTGAGTTACACATCCATTTCAGTACAGATTAATTATTTTTTCCATCCTATTTTAATATTATCACGTAATTTTCTTTTATCAATGTATTATATAAATGCTCCGAATATGGAACTAAAACCCATTATCTATTTGTATACTGTTGCCTTCCATTATGATTTTTATTATTCTTATTATTTCTGGAAATCTATTTTAGTGTCTCATTTCATATCCCATACTAACATAATCATTCTCAACTTCCAACAGAAGTTCAAATAATTATTTTCTATTTAATATTACCCTATCATTTTCTAAGTTAAATCATTTCAAAGTTATTATTTTCTGTAACCAGAGATGATATGAATTTGAATAAATTAAACTTTTTTTTTCTTTTCCTTAATATAATGTTTAATAAGTATTACACTATTAACCAATAACTAATTTATAATATCTTCCCTAGGCATTGTAATGGTCAGGTTTGTACATTCACGTAAAAAAATCTATAGTCCAAGTAAAATACACTAAACCTAATCAAAATGTGAAGAGATTCCTTTTTCAACCAAGCTTCAACCTATTTACTACTGCTCCATGGTTTCCACCCTATGAATAACATTTCTGAGGTTACACCTGATTCTTAATTTAATTCACGATGTGTATCCATACTGAGAGAAATGAGACCCAAGAACTAAAGCTAACCATAAAAGCATCATATAAACAGAATAAATGCACTAACAATATACAGTAATAATAGTATTTAACTACAATGCCTATCAAATATATTTAATTGATAATAAAATTGAAATTGGATTATGGGAAAATGATAATGAAGATGAGGTAAATTTTAAATATATTTATTATAACTAATCATAATAAAAAATAAAATAAAATAAGTTACTTAGAAATCAAATATAAGAAATTTAATACATTCAAGTGGTATACAATAGCATGAGATTGATTGACAATAGCACAGTACATAATTTCATAATAGTATATGAAACAACATTGTTTACAGTTAGTAAATTTGGCTGTAGGAAATAAATATGCCAAATAATAGTTATTCTATATCATGGTTTGCATCTCTCTCTCTCTCTCTCTCTCTCTCTCTATATATATATATATATATATATATATATATATATATAGATTTAATTTAAAGTAAATATCAGCCATATTAGTGCTATATATATATATATATATATATATACAGCACTAATATGGCTGATATTTACTTTAAATTAAATAACATCTGAACACAAATCTAAAGCTGAAGAATGATGCAAATCAGGATTAATCAAAACAGTTATTATCATGGTTTGGGACAAAACATGAATGTATAATTTATAGATAAATTACCATTACATTTAATTTTCTATATGTGTGTAGTAAATATTATTAAATATGGTGGTGTAGTTGAGAATTATTCACAGTACTTCAAGCATAAGATGTGTGATATTTTGAGATAGAGGGTGTGCTAATGAATTAATGAGTAGTGAATAGGATGACTTTATAACTGGGATCAGCCTATTTCAAGTTTATGATTCTATTTCCCAGTTTCATATATGGTGGCTTTATCCAAACAATATACTCCTTGGATGTGAGTTGATGTCCACCATTATAAAGTTAACTGGTAAATGGGATGGTTTCTGCAATTGGCCCATGAAGATTAGCAAGCTAGGAATGCATCAATACATATATCATAAATAGGCATCTGCAATGATCAAAGTGAAAAAATAAATATGTCAAAATTATTTAAGTGTGCCTTAAATGAGGTAGCTAATGCATGCATTAACAACAAAAGCCAGTTCATACATTAAGCACCTAAATTAATGCTATAATTAAAACAGTTAAGTTAGTAAATTAATAATCTAATTTAGTAAACAATGAATCTGCATTACTGATTCAATTTTAATAGAGGGATATATATCTTAATGGTTTAGAATTAATAAGTAACTACAAAATATACTATTATAATATATGTCAATAATCAGAATCCCACTATCAGGTAATGTTATTTTTAAAGACAGATATTACAATTTTAACATTGCAAATCAAAATGTATTTTTAATGAATAAAAATCTAAATCAATTTATACTATTATAACAATCACAAGGTGATTAGATATTTTTCTTAATTAGCAAGTCAGGTTAAAATAAATTAGCGTTTTTAAATTTATTAGATGAAAGATAGAAGTAATGCTATCTTCAATATAAAAATACTGAGATTAATATGGTGACTGTTTAAATGTACATTTTTCATCATATCACACATAAGAAAAACAAAATATTAAGAATTAAAATTTATAAAACAACATAGGAATCACCCCAAACATGAAAGAAAAATATAGGTTTATAGTAACAAATGATAATGAATATTGTGTTTTAACATATATAATATTAGAGAGTTTTCAGATTTAAATAACAAAAAATAAGCTGAGAATTAAGGAGTAAATCTACGTTTATGTTAGATGAAACTTTTAGAAATAAAAGTTTTCTTTGAACATTTATTTAAATTTAGATTTTAGCTAACATATTGATTTTAGAAATGACAGTTTATTAGAGCTCCTTGCAGTGGCTTTAGGGCTTGTTACCCACACTTTTTAATAGCAGCTTCTCTGTTGACACTTTTGTGGTGGATATGGTAGCAATTGTGTTCTTCAGATAGCTAGCATTTCTACAGTTGAAGTATCAGTGTAGTAGATCATTATCAGGAATGTCTTCCATCACTAGAATGGCTAAGGGCCCTTAAGCATATAGAATAAAGACGGATATCACCATTCACCAGTTTTGGAGAACATTAATTTCTTCTGTCCTGTTCCATCATATAAAAATCTAAACAGATGTGGATTATGTTAGCAGATGATTCCAAGATTTTTACAAAGTGTATTTTAGATAGAAACATCAAATCTATTAATACTTACCTTCTATTAAGTTATATTTCTAATAGCAATCTTTCTCTCATCAAAATAAGTAATTAGTAACTTTAAATTATTTAAGTACCAAAAATAAATCCTCTATTTTCTATTATTACTTGACCAGGATATTTTCTAAGATTTGATCTTTTATTTTGCCACAAGATTTTATCAATCAACATGGTTGGTTAAATTTTGTTTACAAAATGAAATATAATTTCAACAAAAAATAATTATTTTTTCATCATCATGCTATACTAAAACAGATGTGCATGGCATGATTATAATTTTACAAAGAACAAACAGTTAAACACACTCACCAATGTTTGATACCATAAGGTTACTGCATCTAGGCAATTTCTAATGGACCACTCTCTTATCTGTTTAAAGGAAGACAAGGGCAGCAGATTTAAGTTAATGAGGAAGGATGAGTATTATGATAAAATTAACACACATATTGTAAAATTTAAATGTGCATGGTTAAATGATTTTAATAACAAACTTAACCATGAGAAGTTCACTGCTTCGATATTAGACACACACATTGATACATGGTATTTTCAAAATTAGAATATACTTATATATACCTGACAACTTCATCACCCCTGAGAATATTTGAGAATGTAAAGTTGCACAAGCCTAACAAACTTCTAAGACTCATGTTAGATTTTAGAATGGCACATTATTTTAAAACTTCTGCACTTGTCAATATATGGGACATTGATGCTTTAAGCTTTTGCTAGTACATGATTCACTCTTCATTCAAAATCATTGGAATAATCAAGCAAGCAATCATTCCACCAGTTTTGTACTAGAAACTCTTGACATCACAGATTTCTATGGATCAATTGACCACACATGATCTATTGAGATCATTAATGATGCACTCATAGCCAATTATTATCCATCCACATGCAATAAATTTATTTAAGTTTTTAAAGTGATTCAAACTGAATATAGTTGCAACATTCAGGAATAAATGATTCAAAATGGTCAATAGATGACCAATGAGTCTACTGCTTAATGGAATCATCTATAGCTTTGTATTGAACCATCACAAAAAGCTTATATTACCTAGATTCTTCAGTTCAACCCCACATCTCATATATCTAAGATATGTGGATGATGTATTCATTGCAACCTCTGACAACATTATTTCTGAACTACACACCAGACTCTAGAATGTCTCCAAACTTATTTACACCTACAAAGCTGAAAACCATACACAACAGGTCAAATACATGGGCATATGTGTAAGCAGAAATCATTACCACTTTGATTACATTATGGCAGTTAAGCTATTTGAAGTAGATTACCCTGTATTTTATGCACAGTATTCCCATACATTAATGGTCTTATTTTTATCCTTGTTCAAAAATCATGAGTTATGTAAGGATGAAGTGGAAAAAATGCACCATCTTACCCAATACATGGCTGATCTAACTAAAATAGGTTTCTCACAATTTTGCATCAGCAGAAAAGTAAATTAATTTTATTATAAAATCAACCACAAACCCACCAAGGGCAACAAGCCAAGAATTGTTATAGCTTACATTAATCCACTAGCCAAATGTCTCAATAACAAACTAGCTAAGGGCTTCACCATCACATATCAATTACCTCCCAATACAAACAGACTTATCAATAATTCTAAGGATGAAATCACATCTGAATTAACTCCTGATGTCTGTGTATAAAATGACCTGCCCACAAACTAACTGCTACACTGCATATTATGGGGAGGCAATGACTAATATTGCCAACAGAGTGGCTCAGGATAAATACCATTACAATAAAACTAAAACCAAACAGGAAAAAATTTCATCTTTGATGAACATGAAAACAACAACAGGTCATAGATTCA
Organism: Epiperipatus broadwayi; assembly: GCA_028023455.1. Classification (NCBI taxonomy): domain Eukaryota; kingdom Metazoa; phylum Onychophora; class Udeonychophora; order Euonychophora; family Peripatidae; genus Epiperipatus; species Epiperipatus broadwayi. The sequence continues at coordinate 212,455 of JAQFVV010000087.1, forward strand.
AACTGATGTCTGCTGACATCATTTGCTCAGAAAGACACAATTCTAAATGCAAGATCAGAGAACCATTACACATACAATTCCAACAGCTATATAATCTTTCATGGCAGCTACAACAATCCATTACTTACTTTCTTAAATTAAGTTGATGGGAATAGATTGATAATCCATACAGAGAACTTCGAGAATCAAACTCACAATAAATATTAAGATCTTATTATTTAAATAAAAGAAGTCTTTACTTCCCACTCCCAGGATATTAACTATGTCTTTGTTCTCCACATAGACCACCCTCCCAAGTTATAATTGATTACTTTTAAATGTTTATGTCTCCTCATTGCATTACTACCACCAATGGGCTCGACACAATACCATCTTCCACAATCACACAGGAACATAATATACATTATTATTATTATTTTAATAACTCTTTATTATATTTGTATTATATCAGTGATGACCATCTTGTTATTTGAAAAAATTCCTAATTATTAAACTTCTCGCTCTCAGGATCTTGACCTCTGGTGAAAAGCCAATAATTACTTTCAAGTTTTTGCAAACCACTGAGCACTATCCCAGTGATGTTAAGTCGAATAGATATACATTCATTATGTAAGATAATGTCTATTCTTAACTAAGGATAATACTCCTAAATCATCATCATCATCATCATCATCATCATCATAATCATAATAATAATAATAATAATAATAATAATAATAATAATAATAATAATAATAATAATAATAATAATAATAATGATGATGATGATGATAAATATTATTAACTAATAAACACAATAATGATTTACAATAAATTTTGACTAGTTTCTTAGAGACTAGGAATGCATTCAAATAATGATGATGATGATGATGATAAATATTATTAACTAATAAACACAAAATAATTTACAATAATTTTTGACTAGTTTCTTAGTGACTAGGAATGCGTTCAAATATCAGGAATAAAAAAGGAATTTGATGTTCACTCATGACATTAGTCCTAATGCAATAAATTTGATAACTAAAAATTTAAATTGATATAAAAAATCCTCTCTCAGGTGATTGCCATATGATTAATATAATCACATATAAACCAGTGTTTTAGCAGATCAACTCTTAAGTCTCAACGTATGAATGGTAAAAATAAACAAATATTAATGTAGTAGCAATCCCGATCAAATCAAAGAGATTTCGTGACACATCTGTACTGAAAATCATGGAATATTTCCTGTAAATTTTACATATTACATTTCTCAAATCAATGGGTATCTGGAATCCATGGAGATTTGGGATGAATGGATACGCAAGCATTAAGACACAATAACAAAGTTTATAATTCAAACAAAATATTTATTAACATTAAACAACAAATACTACAATATAAAACAAAACATCATAGAGATCCAATAAAAAAATGAAATCAAAATTTACAAATTGATTGGATCTATCTTGGGTTTGGGGTATAAGCCTTTTAGAGTCCATCCTAACTGGAACAGAGCCCTCATGCCTACAGTGACACTTACATAACATTATTGGCGACAAATAAATATTATTCTATAAATTATTTGATAACTATTTTTGATCCGCAGTATCTCATTAAACATTAATTGTTTTTTTTTAAGTTTTCTAAAGCAGCTTTCATTCATACTAAGACTGTGGTAGTATAATTATTATTAAAACACTTAGCTTTTATTGTTTCATTTGATTCCACTCATAAATTTGCATCTTTTGAAATTTAATTTAACTTTGCAATTTAAGTTTATAAGTAATTTTGCGAACTATTATTTGTTATAATTTAATTGTTAAGTTCTAGTTACTATTTATAAAATAATTAAGAAACTATATTCATGCACACACATATTTGTATTATCTACTATGGCACCGACATGAGTTTTTCCACAATGGTCTTACTCACCCAGCTGTGACATGCTTCAGCCTGAACCGGAGATGATGCACATTGCTTGTTTGGGTTCAAATTATAAATCCTAAATTTAAAATAATTATTGATTTCATCAGCTAAACTATGCATCAATTTTTGAATTGTGATTTTACATATAATTCTCTAGAGCAAACACTTTTCTTAATGCATGGAATGTCTCTAACACCAGACCGGTTTCTGCTACTGGCTTCCTCAGTGAGGTGTTAAGATGTTGAAGCATTAGATTAAAAAACCAAGACAATCCCAGTACTTTTCTAATGGATAACTATTACATAGAAAATCTCAAATTGTCAGACATCCATATGTCTTCCAATCTAGCTACCTACATTAAATAGCCATGTGGGACTGAACTAAGTTCAGATACTCCATATATTAATAGCTTTAGCAATATAAAATCACCAAAGCATTAATAGCAAAAAATAAAATTACAAAAAATCACATCAGATGTCATATGACATAATTTAAAAAGCTTGTATTTACAAATATTGTATATAGAGATTGCAAAGTAAACTCTTAACAAGATTTGAGAATATCCCCAATCCCAGATTGGTTTCTGCTACTGACATTGTCATGCTAGAATATTCAAGCATTAAATTAAAAATACCAGATCAATGAAGCACTTTATCTAATGCAGTGGTCTTCAACCTCTGGGCTGCGGACCGGCACCATGCCCAGAAGTTTTCTATCAGGCCACACTAGACGGGCAAGAACGTTAGTAATAACAAAATAATAAGATTTTAAACTTTTAATTAATATAAACAGTTTTTATTTATTTTTTCATCGCATTTTTACCCTGTTAAAAAAAAGAAACAGAACAAAAACGAAATCTAATCAATCATACATAAATTAATTTGTTTTTCTATTTATCACAGATGTTTATGGAGGGTAGAATTAAATTTTTTACTTTTCTAAAAAAATTTAAAAAAAAAGTTTTTTATTATACAAACTCCAATTGTCTTTTGATAGCCAATCACAGCCGCTTGTGGGCATTGTTTATGTGTTAAAACAAGATCAAAACTTTTGACTTTTTCAAGTTTCAGTTTTTTTTTGTTTAAAAATATGGCCACTTTTTTTTGGCATGTAAGGCAATATCTTTTTTGCTTTTATTTGTATACAGCTAATATACTAAAACTTTTATTTTTAAAACCAATTTCTGTTAACCTTTTTTAAAAAATAAAAACAAACAAAAATAACATTGCAATTTTTTTTTTGGCTTTATTTCTATTATGTGATATCTATTTTACCATTTTTTTTTTAAAAAATTTCCTATTAATTACATTTTTTGATTTTTTCAACACACCAGCACAAAAAAAATTGCAATAATATCAAAACTTCAGACTTTTACACGTTTCGTTTTATTTTTTCAGATTTAAAATACGTCAATTTTTTTTTTGACTATACAGTGATTAATTATGCGATTTCTATTTTGCCCTTACTACTATCAAAAGACAACCACCATATATATATATATATATATATATATATATATATATATATATATATATATATAAATAACCAGCTTGCATATTTAACATTAAATACAGATATTACATTTATCATAATCACTGCCATGTAATTACACTAGCTATGATATTTCCCAACATTCAGGTGAATAACATTTTATTCTTGAATGTTTTAACAATGAAATAATAAACATACACATGCAAGCACATTAATGAGAATGATTGTTATTGTACTGTTTTTGTGTTCAGTATGTGATGGTAAGCAACACCATTACAATACACAATAACTAGTGTGCTGTTTTGGTCAGTTATAACAATTATGCTTATCTAAGGCTAAGCAGGTTACATCTTTAAAAAAATCTGTCTGTAAACTTCTGCTGGTCCACAAAATGTTATTCTTATTTTTGCCAGGCCACAGGTGTAAAAAGGTTGAAGACCACTGATCTAGTGTATAACTATTAAGTAGAAAATCAGAAAATTTCAGATATCCATATTCTTCCAATCCAGCTATCTAACTTAAATAGCCATATGGGACTGAACTAAATTCAGATACTGCATGTATTAATAGCCTTAACAATATAAAATAGCCAAAGCCTTAATAGCAAAAAGTAAAATTACAAAAAAAAATCAAGTCAGATGTGACATCTGCCTTGATTATTTTATTATATATTGAAACAGTCGATCCTAGTTCAAGATCAACTTTCAGTGTTCGATCACAATCCACATTTCATTCTGCTTTTTTATCACATATATATAAACTATATGTATATTTCTGAGAAGTGTCTATAAAAGTTATAAATATACATTTTAAATAAAAAATTCTTTAATTATTTTAAATATTAACTTTTCTGAATGTGACTCAGATATATGTGTAGATTAACTAAGTTTATATATATATATATATATAAAAGTGCAATTAAATATTGTAAATTATTTTGTATTTTTTTCTTTAATTATATCTTATTTATTTTGTAATTATTTTTCATTGTAAAACTACATAAAAATTAAAGATGGAAGATGCTATCATTAACTGTCCAAGAATAATTAAAGGGGTGAGAGTTTGGTCTATAGTCGTTAGGTAAATCCACATTGGTTTGATTTTTGAAATAGTTTTAAGTAGAGGGGCATAATCAGCCTACCCTTCCTCTTCAACACAACACTTCACCATACAGAGATATAGCTCTTACTGCTCAACTGTGCCTGTGCCATCAAAAACCTGCTGAGAACAAGAGACATGTTTTATATCAAGGAATACCACCTGCCACAGAAGATTTGTCAGTACATTATTTTGTAGAATCCTGGGTTGACAAGTCTAAATTCATTACAATTGTATTACATGAATCCTAACTCTATAAAATTAATGTTTTCTTTATGTTAAATCTCTTTTAATTCACTCATGGGTGAGCATGTTAAAATAATATCTATTCCCTTAATATTGATTCTCTATAATCTAAACTAATCTTACTATACAATATTTCATCCAACTCATGCTTCTTATTTTTCTTATAATTTACTGCGACTATGATTTAATTTTAATGATTTTTATATTTTCACTTATTTTTGATTTTTAAATGCCAATGAAACCCAGTTTTATGAACTTTTTTATATATCTCACTGTGGAATAGAAGCAGTTGGGGATTAATGAGTTCTTGTTAGTTATTTCTAAATAGCTCATAAGACTGAGTTTGTCTTTTAAAATGAATATATATAAATATTATTGTAAGTTTATACAAAAAGTATAAATACTTTTCAATCTAGGGTGAATATTGGTGTCTATTAATTTGTTAATTTCTTTATTGATCATCATTTCCAAAAAGGCTGATGACTTGAATCTATTTTGTTATCCACACTTTTAAGGGTGTGAGTTTTAGTTTTTTTTTTTATATGTTAAGCAAAATATTGATTCAAGAAGGAGCAATGCACGCTTCATTTATTGTAGTTTTAACTTTTGATAAATGATTATTTTACATGGGTCATTATTTTAACGTATTTGTTAAACCATTTAAGGCTTTATATTAATATTTAAACTCAATGAGTTCATATTCTTATAAAAGCGTTGTTAGCATAGGCCACTCTTCTTGTTATTAAGCTTTATCTAGAGATGTGCGTCAAAATGTTCGAGTCGTCTCATCTTCATTTCAGGTTGTAAACAGGGTGATGAATGTCCCTGGACCATATATATATATACTTGCGTAATGAGAGCAATGCATGGAATAATTCCAGCAAAGTCCGGCCCATTGCAACTCTGTCCGAGGACTTTTTGTCAACCGATTCCACAAAATGTGGAGTGGCAAGTCAGCTAGACTCCTTTCTTCTGTAATATGATAAAGCACCTCAAGAAAGTGGATTCATAAATATTTGGCTATTATGCTAGCACCACAAATTCTTATAGTTCATTTATTTTAGGCTGTTTGACAAAATAAATCGTAATGATATGTGATAATGAACCGTTTTTTTTTTGTAAATATTTTTCATTTGAGTTTTAGATCCAACCTCTCGTGAAGCTGCCCTCCCCTTTATTGAAATAAACAATTCCCGTATTGATAAAGTTTCGCAATATTTTCTAGTTAAATGTCAAAAATGTAAAATAAATAATGTTTTTAGTGTACTTACTGATCAAAGTGTATCCTTATTTTAATTGTTGTAAATACAGTCTATAAAGGGGAAATAAAGTTTTGTAGCCAATGCCAAGGGCATTCCATTAAAGTCATCTAAACGGTGAAACTCTATTATTGTCATATCTTTATATGTGTTTTAATGTATAAATATCTACCAATCATCCAGATAAATTTGTTTTAGTAACATTGAATAAAAACCTATTTTAAATACACATTCAGTATTGTAACTGCCACACTAAATTGATATCTATTAAAAAAAATAATTGTATAAAGATTGTCAAAGATTTGTAACCAAAAAAAGTTGATTATACATATATAAAATCTTGAATTTTTGTCAAAATAGATATAGAGTTGGATAAAAAAAAGAAAAAAAAAGTTCCATCTAATTTATATGTGGCAAATAAGCAAATAGATAAAACTAATTGTGATATAATCTTAGAAAGACGTGAGATAGATAATATACCTTTGATATACGAAACACATAAAATTAATGATAAATATTAGAGTGCATTTATTAAAGATCATGATGTTAATATTATAAATAAGTTTACAGTTGATACACAAGCTATGGATGGTGATAACCCTTTTGCAATTTATTATGTCTGAAAATATAAATAACGTAAATAAAAAAAAATGTGAAGAAATGACTGATTTGGAAAATGAATCAGATTACTTAAATATGATAACAATAGATGATCAAGAAGATCATTTTAATAGAATTAAATTTAGAAGTGTTTTTGCTTGGTGGATGGTATAAAATGAAAATCACCAGGAAACCACAAAGATTAAAAGTTAAATAATTATTAAAAATAAGCCCAGAGTTAAGGCAAGCAATTATAATACCCAGAAAGTCTTAAATATATTCAATTTCAAAACCTATTAAGGGAAAGCAAAAAATAAAGCCAGAAAGTACAAAAAAATCATTTTTTGAGACATTAGTTGAATAACTATATGGTAAACAGAAAAATGTTCAGATCATTCTGAGTGAGGGCTCATACATTAATAATAAAATATTTAAGAAGAGGTAAATTTTAATCCTTATAGAAATACAATTACTATTACTTGATGATCTTGGATTTGATAATAAAATATATCTTATTGAAAAATGGAAAAAATAAATATGTAGTATAAATTATAAAGGCAAATAAATTGATACCCTGAAAGTAACTATCATAAAATTTTATGCTAAAATTAATTCAATGTGTTTTGTGAAGATTAAACACATGCTTTCTTAATTGGTGATGAATGGACAGTTTTTATCATACAGAGAATGTCATGTTTTTATGACATTCCTGAAAGACCTTATCTCAGAACTGCTCCCAACCATTTTATACTTATAGTTATCAGCCTCTAAGTCTAAAAAGCAATTCATGTATATCTTTATATTTGTCAATATCTAAGTCTCAAAAGTGAATGAGGCATAATTTTTATGTTTGTCAGCCCCTAAATCTTAAGAGTGATCTATGCATATTTTTTATATTGTATTGTTCATTAGTCTCTAAGACTTATAGTAAAGCAATGTTTTAACTAAATGTATTGATCTTCATTTATATGTGCTTCATTTGATACTATATTTGTGCTTGAGGTAGTTCTCTTGATTTTTATGTTACATGCTACACTTATTGTCAGTGAAATATTTCTTTGTTCAAATCTAATAAAGAAATTTAATAAAATTTATGAAAAAAGTTATATGTATACCAAAGGTAATAAAATTAGAAAATAGTGTCTAGACCAATGATGATATCCTGTTTGTTATATCTGTATTTGTTATTAAGTCTGTCTTTAAAGATAAGCATGACATTATTTTAAAATTTAAGTATAATCAGTTAACAAGACCAAAAGACCAAGCAAGGACTCTCAACAGGTTGGTGAGCAGAAGGCCCACACATCTACATTCAACCCCTACCTAGGTTTTTCAGCATCCACTCAATTAACATCCTTGATGTCACATGACCTTTTTTTCTTTATACAGCATGACCTAACTCAGGCACCAAGCAAAAACTCTCTTTCTCAGGGTACTCCACACCTCATACATCTAAAACAGATAGATTTATATTGCCATTATTGGGGTTTGACTACCACAACCTCCTGAAAATGCTGTTATATTTATTTACAAAACCTGCAAACATGTGACTTTGATTATATATATATATATATAATATATATATATATATATATATATATATATATATATATATTAGTCTCAGTGCTTAGTGCATGGTTAATGACTAATAAATATTAATTAAAGATAATAATAATCATTCTCTATTGCAATTCACAATAAAGACATGCATTTAATAAATACAATATAAATAATTTATAATTAATTAACAATGCAGAGAGAGGTTGGCTTATAACAGATAACTAAATTTATAGGTTTTTACAATGTGTGTATGACAGTTATGGCAGCATACTAGGTGATATGTGATGTTCATATATGTGTTAGCAAATGCATAGTCTACTAGTGTATTTCAGGATTTAACACAATAATGAATGCACTACTTATTTCTTGGGACACTTGTATATGGTTTAAAAGTTTCTTCACTTAATGTCACTAATGGATGTAGGCAGAGATTGAAACAGGAACATTATGAAGGAATCACAGTACTACCTATCTTAGGGTGGATACTGGCATGGGGATGGTGATGATCATCTGCTTGATCTGAGATTATCCATTATTAGAAACTGGATGTCCCTGACTGGAGAGGGGTATATGTTTCTAATAAAGGGTACATATTAGGTGGGGAGAGAGTGTCATGTGAAAAATCTAGGATTTGGGGTGGCAGAGATTCACTGGCTTTTTCCAAACCTAGACCAGTGATCCCAAACAAAAGGTCTCTGATCTACCCTACATCATTTGACCTGAGATGAATTGACCATAGAATTTAACATAATAAAATAATGACCAAACTTTCACATGCATAGGCAGCAATGCAAATATAAATATTAATAACTAAAAATCTATTATTGGTGTACTGCCCATGATGATGACTTTATGATATATATATATATATATATATATATATATATCATAAATATATATATAGAGAGAGAGAGAGAGAGAGAGAGAGAGAGAGAGAGAAACCATGAGTATCCCTAGTTAACCAATAACTAATTCTATTCATTAATAACCTGCACACAATATTTATTTTATATTTTAATATTTCAAATTTGATAATTTATATTTATAATGGCTTTGGAAGTGGATTGTTTTTGAAATGGGCTGATAATGCAATCCTAAATTCATTATTTATATTAGGTAGAAATTGCAGTCTAAGCTATATAAATGTAGTAATGCACATTTTTAAGTACATGATTAATGTCCATATTGACTTATACTTATTACAGAATATCATTTTATTATTACAAAATACGGTTTATTATTACAGCATGTCATTTATTATTGCAGAATATCATTTTAAATTAGGTCAATACATTAGTCTATTACTATTTTATCACAAAATTATTGCAAATGCTTGGGTTAAATTGCACATATATAAAATCACACATTAAACAAATAATTTAGAAATGTTTAGTTCAATACACCCACCACTCTTCATTCATTCTGAGAATTTAAAGATAACTTTCTTGACATGATGGGGTGAGAATAAAGCATACTATCAAAATCAATTAAATCTTTTATTTATGGTAGTGATTTTGACATTAAATTCTAAATTAGACATCTTCTTTATTCCACTCCACCATTTGGAACTTCACAAAAAAAGAAGCATGTAAACTTGTTACTTAATAAACAAGTTCCCTATATCAATCAAGGATTTAACAAAAAAAAAATGCCAAACATAATTATCATCTTGCAAAATAACTAAGCCAATACATTTTAATATCAGATAAAGATGTAAGTGGTTAAGAGTAGTTAAAGTGTATGCACAAATAGATATAAAGTTACAAATTGTCTATAAAATAGGGAAACATATTTACCAGAAAACATGGATATTCACAGGACTTTGTGGACATGTAGGTAAATTGGTGATTTGCAGCTTACATTGAAGAATAAGGGCATTGTTTTGAACTTTACATTCTGAAGGAACAGCTAGGACATCAAACTCTCCCCTCGGATGACCATGGAAAAGCTGATTCCCAATTGCTCACACATTGCAAGTATAGTAATCATTATCTATTTTTTTTACAGGCAGAGTTTTAGTTTTGATGCTATTTGTTCTCAGCAATCTTTAGACTGAATAATCAGATGAAATTTGGCTTATACCTCTCGATGATACAAATTTAGTTTATAACATTAATAATAACAAAAACTCACAATCTTTCAGAAATTTCTTAAGAATCTTTATAATATATCCTACACAATGTTGAATTGTATGCTTATATATTTTGTTTCCTGTCTCAAATTGCACAATGAATTTTTTTTATGGGTTTTTTCTAATTGCTAATCCATCAGTTCTTTACTTCCTCATTCTCCCATGTCAGTCAGTTGTTTTCCTGATCTTTGTTTATTTTTTTTTTATTTAACATCTTAAAACATCTAGAGATGTTTATCTGCAACTATTTCTGTAGATAGAGTATCCTGATAGAGAACTGTGGCAATTAACCTCCCCTCCCTAATAGCTATCTCCTATCCTATTGTATAAACTTATTCAAACATCTTCTTATAATTGATTTTTGATTTTGTTTTAAAATAAATTTATTAAACATAGTAACATAGTAATATACATAGTAACATAGTAATATACAGTTAAACTTTATAAAAATTTACATAGCATTCAGAATGAAACTTGAAAAGGTCAATGCAGAGAAAAGGGTATCTTAATAAGATTAAGAGGAAAATAAAACTTTCACCCAAGTATCATCATGTAGACTCACAGATGAAAGCAGAGAGTCTCGCTGCTTGACTTGATCAAGAAGCTTGACAAAGACAGTTATAGCCAAGTCCTGAGAATTACCAAAGATAAGCCCACATCAATCATAAAGAAAATGTTATAAAGATAGATAATCATCTTATTGCTGCAAAAGATCCCTTCTTGAGAGCATTAGAAACAGAAAGAGCATCCCTAAGATCCAGAGAGAAATTTGCAACAATAAAGTCCCTAATCGACTTAAGAGCAGGACAAATATAGAAAATATGGAGTATTGTCTCATCATATAATTTACACAACTGACACTGAGACGAAATCCTAATGAAGCCTCTGCTGGTCACTAAAAAATAACTTGTTGGGAGTGCATTTAAATTTATTTTAAATACAAAATAAACATGTCTTGCTTCAATGAAAAGAAGTTTCATTTTATGCAAGAGAACTTTATTTGAAACACTTAATGAAGTCAAAAGAGGAGTATAATGTGGAAATTTTAATTTATAAACATCCCAGAATGTCAATTTCCCATCAAGTGCAACTTGAACCGAGGGTATCAACTTAATAACTGACTTCCATAAATCAGAAATCCAATAGCTTGAAAATGAAGGTGGTGTATCTGTAGGATCAATAACCAATGAAGGGATAATTGAGCAAGCTTTAGACAAGTTACACAAAGAAAATATACAGATCTCTGGAGATATAGAGTTGAGACCGAGTGCAAACCTAGACTATTTAAAAGCTTTGGCATTTGAATTTTAGCAATACTGATGGCTACGACCTTGTTTTTCCAAAATAATTTTGAACAAAGTGAATTTATAGCCCTCTCAAAATGCTTCATTGGCCTAATAATTGGTAAATAATAACTAAGGCTTGAGTAGACCAAAGAGTTCAAGAGTGTAACCTTACCCATAAGTGAAATGTTTATATTGACAAGCGATGTAACTATCCTTTTTGTTTTATCAAGAATAATATTTTGAATCTGCCTTGTAATTACTGAAGAAATAAAACTATTGGAAAGCCAAGGAAAGACTGAGGTTTGGCTGTGAAAGTTTAAAATAATTGACAAACCAGATTTAATTTTCCACATTGCGGATTTTGTAACATTAATATGAAGATTAAAAGTATTAGAAAAAAAAGTCCAATATTTGCAACAAAGCTGGAAGAAAAGATTTATCAGGAAAAAAGACAGAGACATCATCAACATAAGAAATACGATGAATAATCTGTTTAAGAGCAGAAACATAGATACCAGGCAGTTTAGATTCTATCTGTAAAAGTAATGGATTTAAATATGTAATAAAACATAATGTGGCAAGAGGAGATCCCTGTGGCACTGAGAGATGTGGACAAAAACCATCTGCAAGTTTACCATCCAATGAAGGAAAAATGGACATGTTAAGTAGAAGATTGGCTATACTATGGACATGTGGAGTAGGAACCTGATAATCCCAAAGAATCTGAAGCAAAACAGAAGGCAGAACACAATCAAAGGCTGATGTGAAGTCCAGTTGAACGACCACAGGTTTTGATTTATTATGATGCCTAATATACTCAATAAAAAGAAGAAAAGGCTGAACAGCTTCAGTTGTTGAATGACCCTTCTTTGCAAATTGAAATTTTGATAAATGAAGATAAATATTATTTTGTATATGATCTTTAACAATAGATTCAATAGTCTTTATTAAAAGAGGTGTCATAGAAATAGGACCAATATTAGATAATGGAGAAAGGGTTAATTTCATCTTAAGAAAAGGGACCAATGCCACTGGATAGAGATCAGGAATATTTACAAAATCATTAACTAGAATATCAACCATATTACGAACTATTGGAGCTGTAAAAAATGAAAGATGTAGAAGGATAAACCTGGGAATACCATGAATCCCAGGATGTATATTGTCTGGAAAAGAATTTAATTTTTGAATAATCATAATTTAAGTTATATTATGACTAGAATCAAGCTCAGATTCATTCCAGATGTTGCCAATTCTAAAAGGCAACATTTGAAGCTTATTTTTGAAATGATTACATAGTTCAAGCAATATGATAGGGTCTGAACATACTTTATTTCCTGTGTCAATCATTAATGTAGTAGGTCTAGAATAAGCACCTAAAGCCCACCTAATATAACTTCGTGTCCAGTTATGATGATTTTGAAGAAAAATTTTAGACCATTTAATAGCCACATAATGAGCAAGAGATTTCTGTATATCATGATACTGCACTTTAAGTTGCATAATATTTTTCTATAGTAGAATCAAAAGAAGAGAGATTAGAAAGTTTGGATGAAGTAAAAACATTGGACCTTTTGTCTTTCTAGTATAATAATTAATAATAGAACTGAGAATACCAACAAAAGAAGACCTGCCGATATGGCAGGTAATGAAAGAATATCCACTTTTCTAAAAAGAATATATGCCTCCAAAAAAATTGAAGCAGGAGCTGTTAATTTATTTAAGAGCCTTATTGTAAGAGAACTATGAGACTGAGCAACAAAGGAAGTATCAATCAACAATGCAACATGCATAGCCAAATGATCCAAGAAAGGAACAACCTGAAGCTTTGCTGAAATGTCAAGGTGACGTTCAGGAAAATAGTAAAGAAGATCAATTAAAGAAGTGGTCCGATGAGTATAAAGGGAAAATGCATTAAGAGGAAAACATTATTCAACAGATAAAAATACTCTATTAAAAAGATGTAGGAATTTATTATAAAAACACATATAACACATATTGAAATCACCAAGAAATATAGTTGGATAAGAATTTGAAGACAAAACAGAATTAATTTTATTAAATGTAGAATGAGCAAAGAGGAACTCACTTTTAACATATAAATAAATGATATTCAGAGTAAAACTTCCAAATGTAATATTGATCATCAAAAATTATGATCCAAGTGCATGATTTTGATATCATTAAAAGCAAGATGCTTACTGACAAGCAAAGCAACACCAGATGAAGCAGATATATTAGTAACATAATAAAATGAACCAATATTTTGCATTAAATCATGAATTCGATAACTGGAATGATTATGTAGCTTCGTCTCTCCGAAGTATGCAATATGAAAATTGCATTTTTGAAGCCAATGCATTATAGCATAAACTCTAGAAATAAAATTTAAACCTCTAACATTAACAGCAATAACATTAAGCAACATAAAATATATAATATATATATATATATATATATATATATATATATATATATATATATATATATATATATATATATATATATATATATATATAAATGAGAAAATATTAATGCAAATCATCTGTGAAGAATTCAGGTATAAGATTAATTTGTGAATTGGGATAAGTTGTATGAGATATTAAAGATGAAGAGCCGTTATTTAAAGTAAAAATAGAATCATTTTGAGGAGAAGGTGACAACGAAAGATCTAACAGCTGAAAACTTTTATCTCCCGACCATTTACTTTTTTTAATGTTCGTTTTCCTAGAACTCTTTGAATGTCTAGTCAAATTAGTTTTCAAGACAGAGGGTGCAGTGTCAGAATCAGGATTAGAAAAAATATTTTCAAGTTGTGACTCTGAAGAATCATAAATCTTCCTTTTATTATTAGAAGAACTAATATCAGTTATAAGTGCTTGATCTTGCAAAGATGAACAACCAAGAGTAGACTAAATGTTAAACCCATTCTCCTTCAATAACATATCCTCATTTTGAACTGTATGAGATGAGTCAAGTGAAGAATGAGTAATGTCATTCAGAATATAAACAACAGACCCACTGACCTTCTTACTTAAATCAGTAGAAACTTACAGTGGAGATGAAAGAGTGACATCAGACTGTTGCTCTGTAATATGTTCACTCAAATGCTGCTTTTGCAAGTCTTGCAAATCTTTAAGACTACATCTATGAGTACATGTTTTCTTAAGCTTACGAATATTGCAAAAGCCCTTTGGACAATCTTTAACAAGATGAGTCCTCTCCTTACAAACAAAACATTGAGGTTCTAAACCTTTGATATATATATATATATATATATCATATATATATATATATATATATATATCAAATATATATATATATATATATATATATATATTTTGGACCTTTATCTGTCACTAAAGTAGATGGAATATCAATCAAAGCAAGACCTTTATTCAACTTTAAAGTAAAAGCAGCTGAGTTGCTTGGTAACTCTAAACCAACCCTTTTCTCAGTAAGATATTTAAATTGAGTTATATCACCTAAATTAGAACATTGCCTCTGAAGATACTTAGCCCCAAAATTGTGATAACAATTTCTCACAAGACCAAAAGCTAGCCTAGGCCTGTCCATATCAATAACAACTAAAAATCTGTGATTTAATAAAAGCTGTTGTCTTCTAAACTTTTTCTTCTCCAAGACATTATAAAACTCCAATATCATGTAACATTTATTAGGGTGATGATATAGCCTCTTGATAGCATCACCAAGTTTCAAATCTTTCAACAACTGGAAAAACTCATCAATAGGGAAGTTATAAAGCTGACAATTACTGTCTGTAGTTATAAGAATCAAAGTATTGCTATTAGAAAAGTGTAAAAAAGAAATGAATAAAACAACTGGTATCCTAGAATTAAACTGAACACTTATATTTTGATGTTCATCAACCAAATCTTTTTGATTAGAGAAATTCAATATGGATGTATTTGCAGAAACATCTGACATTATTTGTTCTTCATCAGTCAGATCTAAATAACCAAATTTGTCTGACTGTGATTGTGCTAGTTCAGAGACTACATTATTATTAAGAACATGAGCATAACTTTTCTTTTTAATCTGATTATTATACACTTGTGTTGTATTTTCTTTCAAAGTAGGGAATGAAATATCCTGTTTCTGAACTGAAGTTTTTTATCTGAAAGAGGCAAATTTCCATTCAAATAATTAGATTCAGAACAATGTATAAGAATATCAGATAATGAAAAATCATTCAAATGCAAAGATCTCAAATTCTGTTTCATAGAATGTTGAATTTATCAACTGTGACTGGATTTATAATCACAAAAAAAAAAAAAAAAAACTATGAATAAACTATGAAAAAAGTTTTATGTAAACAAATGATGACAAATTAAAAATATTAAATGATACTTCTTATGGTCATATATCTCAATTCAAAAGTCTTTAGATATTAAAGAAAAGTGAGCTTAATGAACAAAAATAGGTAACTGAATAAGCGTGATATAAACTTTTTATGATTTGTTATAAATAAACAAAAATTTTCCATTATGTGCCCTCTCCATACAAATACGGAGATTTCATACAATTTATTACATTATTTTCATTATCTTAGTTAATTAAAATTATGGTTATTGTTAATAACTTTTGCCATTTGTTTATTTCTCATCTCAATTCCAAACAGATCTTATTTCTTTCTTTTATAATTATAATATAAATGTTGAGAGAAAAACGGTCAGAAGATATGACCAGATTTGCATAAAGGCTTGACTTAATATGGAACCAATCTGGTCATTATCGCTGACTATTAGTCACTCCACTATGTATGCAGTGACTTTCTAGATATTCATAATTCCCCTAAACTAAATTAATTTGTGCATATTGCTGGGTTTTCTTATACATTTTCTGATCAATTACAAGTTCGTGCATAGGTAAAACTCTTACAGCATATAATACTTTAGTTACAAAAGAACATTTTTTTTTTCTAAAATAAAATTATCATATTTATAATTAAAAGTTATGATACATGTTTATATAAAGTTTAGAATTATTATTAATTGTTCTTTATTAAATATATATTTATACAATTTAGGGTTTCATATACACGCACATATATCGACATATAAATAATTTATTCAGTCTCTATATGACTATATGTATATGCTTCATGAGCTTGAAATATTATATTAAGTTGATCTGTCACTTTCTAATTGGTTTTAAATAGCCCACTCACTATTGTGTATTTTTGTTCAATGCTTGTACCTAACTATAAAATCTCTAAAGTATCCATTTATATATATATATTGATACAATGATTTTCACGGGTTGCATATATAAAAGACATATTTTGTGGGTTCATCCCTGTTAAAAAATTTAAATATTGATATAACGATGTTTTGACTTGATCACACAAGTGGATGACTTGTGTGATCAAATCGAAACGTCGGCATATCAATATTTAAATTTTTTAAAAGGAATGAACCCGCAAAATATGTCTTTATATAAATATACAATGTGATATAAATTCTTTTTTATATACATTTCAATAAAAAGACTTTATTTGCTGTCTTACTGAGGTGAAAATACAAATTGGACAACGAATAAAGTACAAATATTTATTAATAAATACTTATTGAAGTTTTAAAACATTTTCTAAGATTATTAAGCTGGGTTAATGCCACAATTTATTTTCTACATTTAACAAATATATTTGTTTATAAAATAAAACTTTATTAAATTTAAATTGTTTATTTCGCCAGAGAATTCTTCATGGTTAATAATAGCTGAAAGTTAATTAGCAAAAATAAAAAATATAAATATATCAGCTAATGAATATAGGTAAGTTGCAAGATTAAATAATGAATAAAAATATACTGACCAAAAATAAAATGTTTCCTAAATATACACAACCATTATTTTTTCCTTTTCATTATTTATTTATTGACCAAAAACTGTTTCATAAATAGAAACAATTATATTAGGAAAATATTTTCTTTTTTTTTTTTTAATTTATGAGTAATAATAAAAATAAAAAAAAGTAAATTTTAACATACAACATATAGTGTATTTAATAAATAAATATATTCTTTTGAGACATTTAAATGAAATTCTAAATATGAACTTATATTTTATATATTACGATTTTTTCTACAGACTATGTCATTCGAATTTAATTTGATACTGAGAGTTAATAAGTTCTTTAAATAAATTAAACTTTACACACTATATTACATTAAATAAGTAAATTTATTTATCTATTAAATTTCAGGTAACATTGAATATTTTGTAATAATTCTAAAATATTTAGCAAATTCTAATATAAAATTAATAATAATGATGTGTAAAAAAAAATTATATTACTTTTTTATTTAAAAAAATCCAAACTCTTGATTTTTTTTGACTACCTTTTCTCATTTCAAAATATACTTTATTCACAATAATGACATTATACAAGGAAAGCAATTAACTATAAATCTAAGCTGTTTATAAAGTATATAATCCCAAACATTACATTAATTATTCATATTCTGATTATGGACGATACAATTTGGAGCAATTCCAACATTCTGGAAAAAAATATAAACTAGGTGTTGCAATTATGGCATTGTAAATGTTAATAAAAACCACTAAAGGCCAAAGCATAATATGAAATTGAGTCCATGGTGAATACCATTAATTAATTAAAAACACTGAAATTAATGTAATTCTAGTAGTATACAGCATATCATTGAGAGAAAATGATAATGGTATCAATAAGAAAAACAGAATCTATGAAAACTGATGACAGTCATAAGACTGGTTACAATAATTACATAATGTCAAATTTTACTTCACCTTCACTTTGTAATTAATAATATGCTGATGTGTTGCAGTGAAACTTTTTATGTAATAATTTGTAGGCTTTTGTATGTATATATATATATATATATATATACATAATATATATACAAATTATATAAATGTATATATATATATATACTATATATATATATATATACAAACCATTATACAATTACAAATATCCAGTAACGCCCTCTGTTTAAAGATCTATATCTCAATAATAGCAAACCTTAAAATGATTTTAAGGTTTGCTATTATTGAGATATAGATCTTTAAACAGAGGGCGTTACTGGATATTTGTAATTGTATAATGGTTTGTATATTTTCTATAATTATTTCAGTTAGTGTTAACAGTAACTTTCTTTTCATATATATATATATATATATATTCTGATATACAGACTTAGTGCTTTCAGATTCCTTGTTGCCCCATATTCATAGTCTTTTCAGATTATTAGTTATATGCAAATGTATTCGAATTGCCTCCTATATCAGCCTTTCAGGGCTGATATTTTATGCATGGAAAGAAACAATATCAAGAGGAAGGTTAAGTATGCTTGTTTCATCACCAGCGATGCCAAATCAATAATTTCACCATTTCTAAAAAATGGATGATATAGGAGGCAATTTGTATACATTTGCACATAACTAATAATCTGAAAAGACTATGAATATGGAGCAACAAGGGGCTCTGAAAGTGCTAAGTCTGTATATCATAATATATATACAAAAGCCTACAAATTATTACATAAAAAGTTTTACCGCAACACATCAGCATATTATTAATAATTACATAAAGAGAATGAGGAAATCAGGTCAATAAAAATCATTCATTAAATTAGAATAGTACAACATCCAAAAGAACAATTTATCCATCAGATCACGACCAATTGGCTCTTATATACTAATAACAATATATATATATACAAATAAAAAAGTCTCAGTTTCTTTAATAACAATATATATATATACAAATAAAAAAGTCTCAGTTTCTTTAAGAAGTTCATCCAAAGTATAGACAAACTATTATTAAATTAGTATGACTACATGAAATAAGACAATTACAGCCCTCAGGAAATATATGATCATAGTATCAATTACAATCAGTTGATAAACTTAGGAATTCCAAGTCTATCAGAAATGTCTTAGTAGACCAGCCAAGGCACCACATGTGACAAATGACATGCTATATCCTCAGCTGGCCTCATGTTTGGTCTGCAACTAAGGCATGCAATTCTTTTTTCAATTTCTCTTGTTTTGAGGAGCAAGTTAATAGTGAAATCTTCAATGGGCTGCTCCAACCCTTTCTCAAACACCTTTTTGCATCTTGCTATTAATATAACAAAATTTATATATGTTGCAAGTCTAATATTTCTTTATATACTTTTATTAAAGGCCAATTTTAACATTTCATGGGGATGGTCAGGGTTAGCAATTTTCCCCAGTATAAAATTTTGAAGGTATACACAAATCACATTGAGTAAGTATGTCATTTATGGACCCCTCTTTTTTATTACAAAATGGGCAGATGGTGTTAATTTTGTAACATCTATGATAGCACAGGAATATGTGGGTGGGGAATGCTCTGAGATTAATTTTCAACAAAAAATCTACATATTTCGATTCAAGCATTAGGAATTTTGTCCACTTTACAAAAAGAGGAATTTCCACTGGTAGTATATTAACAGTCTTCATTCCTCAAAAAACAATGATTGCTAGATCTCCCAGTAGGATAATTTAGAACCAAACCAGAGGTCTTGATGTTGTTAACCACTAATGTGACCTGCTGTTGAATTCATAGGTTTCTGCATTTGGGAGAGGGCCTGTAGTTGGTTCCACTTCTTCAAGAGAAAGTGGGTATAGCATGTCTGAATTCTTATTCAGTAGTTTAATCAATAGATTGTGGTTAATTTGAATTTAATATGTCTTAATCAAGTATAATGCTAGATCATTCAGTGTCCTGGGCTTTTGTAATAGATTGAGGCCAATAACAAGAGCTCTCCTTTCAGCTTATCTTCATGCAAATCATTTTAACTCTCTTATAAAGGCATTAGTTTGGGCAAAGCCAGCAAGGTAGTAAAGTATTTTTAGCAGTACTACCATGTTTATCTTGGTGACTTCCCGAAAAAATTTAACACTGATGACACAATGTTTTATATCTTAGAGAAGAGGGAATTCTCCACATCCCTCTTGATAACTGATGAGAGGAAAAAAGATGAAGACCAAGGAATTTCTGAGGGTGTGCTTTTATCATACTCAGTACTTGCTTACCTGTCAGGATAGACCACATGTCTGATTTATCTTCATTGATTTTCAGACCAAATTCAAGAGTAAACTGGTTGAAGTACTCTTCAAGCCTCACAAACTCATCCTGGGATGAGGAACACCACCTCATCATCCATATAAAAGATATTGTTAGTGCTCTTGCCCAGCAAAGTAATGGCTATCCCAGAAAAGGTAGCTGTGATGCTTAACAGCAATGGATTTACATAGGATGTGAAGAGGAGTGCATTTAGATGGAAACACATGGCCTAAACCCTAGTGAAACTTGACCATCCAATGAGAAAAAAAAACACTTTCTGATTTTGAAGAAAGTTCTCTGACATTTTCAGGTATGCCAAAATCACTTGGAGTTTCTCCAGTACACCAAGTAGCATATAAATCTTGACATAATTATAGGCACTGGCAAAGTCAAGTTGAACTGTGATCAGCTGAGACATCCTTCTTCGATGAACATGATCAACTAGGAGGTGAAATAAGCTGACAGCATCAGCAGTCCAGCTTTCCTTCTTGGTGAAATTAAAAGAAACAGCTATTAAGTTTTTCAAAAAATCTTTCCCAAGAATCTGTGCATTTATATCATAACCAGTTAATTTGCAACTCATTACAATTATTTTAAAATTTAGAAAATTTAATTATTTCAAAACAGTTATTATTTAATACAATATAAAGACTAACTTAAATTATTATTTTATTATTATTATTATTATTATTATTATTATTATTATTATTATTATTATTATTATTATTATTATTATTATTATTATTATTATTATTATTATTATTATTATTATTATTATTATTATTATTATTATTATTATTATTATTATTATTATTATTATTTTATGATGATGATGATGTTTGACTATTAGTACAAGTTTGTATTATTATATACTGTCTGTAGTTTCATAAAGAATATTAAAATTTATCAGGGTGATTATTTGTCATTGTTTTACACTTTATAAGAGATTTATATAATTGGCACATTTTACTATATATAAGATAGTAATATTCAATTTTATTGCTTTATCTTTGATCTATTTTAAGTAATTCTTATATTATAGAGTAGTTTGAAGTAATGTCTCATTTGTTTTCTATTTATTCTAAATGCTATTGGAATTTATAGAGTTAAATCAAAGACTATTATCATTATTTTAATATATAGGGGACATAAGAACAGACTTTCACAAGACCCATCACTCACCACTTTATCTCATATCACTTATACACTTAAACACTTATATGTAAAAAAGATAAATAATCACCAATATATGTATCTTATGCTGAACTAGCAATCATAGTTGGTCCAGATTATCATCTCAACACATCTATGCAATAAGTGTTCAGATATATATCTATATATATGGACAGGCTTGAATCCACTCCACACTCCAATTTTTCAACCATCCATCCAATTAAATATCTGATGATGGAACACAAGGCCACCCTGAGAACTGAGATTTTTGTCACACCAATGTTTTCATTGAGATTCAGTTTAATTTAGTTTATTTTTTAATCTGTTAAAACTGATGCTACAATTCATGGCATTATTAGATTAGGAATATTGTTTTTTAGTTTATTATATTTATTCTGTTACAACTGGTGATCAATATTTAGGCTCTGTCATCAGGATACATTGTGGACTACATAATTATTCTATATATTAAACAAAATAAAATGTCTTCTAATATTAATAATACAATAACAAAACTTTAGTATATTCTAAATATTGGTAAACAACTTATAATATAAATAAAAAATAATAGAGAAATATTTTCGATTTTATACATAATCATTATCAACTCAATTCAAATTTCAAAATGGAATCATCTACTACCAACGGGAGACACATGTCAATTAAAATATACCATAATTCATTAATTTTATTATTTGCTGACTGTCTATTTATTAACATATTTTTATATCACCAATAAAAATTGCTTCCTTACTTTTTGTTTTTTCATTATCTTTCTTTTGACCTAAAATTTCTATCTTTTTTATATTAAAATCACATTTACAATTACAATTACTTATCATGAACATAAAAAAAAAGATTCAGTATATAACTTCACTTTATTATCTGCACATTGTTTAAAATTCTTTTATACAACAATTTATGTTCTTTAATACTTTTTTCCATATTACACTTAGACTCCCCCACATAGTATAAGTTACACCCACAAAACATTCTATAAATTACATTATTCAAATTATTTCTTTCTAACTTATCTTTTGAATAAATAATTTTTTTTTAAATTATCCAACCCATAAAATGAAACATTATATAGTCTTTTATAATTTTTTTTTTTTTTATAAATTTCACTTGATTATTATTATTATTATAAAAAGGCAAATAAATTTATTTCTTACTTTCAATTTTTTCATCATCCACATTTCTATTAATTTTATTAAATTGATAAATTACCTGATAAATTTCTTTTATATTATAACCCACACTTAATAATTCATTTACATAATTTTCAATATTTTTTTTTCTTTTCACACAAATATTTACACAAAATATTAATTTTATGTAAAAAGATCTAAAACCAGCCATTTTACATTTATATGGCACTTTAGATAAATATGGAATATACCATCTCATTTCAAAAGGTTTAACACACAATTTATAGTCAATCCTATTATGGTTCTTTGAAATCATAAAATCTAAATAAGTAACACTATCTTTATATTATTTCTACATAGTCCATTTAAGACGTTTTAATTCATTCAATTCATCATAAATTTTACCAATCATTTCTGAAAAAAGCAAACACAAAAACAACATCTACATATTTTGTATATAACTTAATATTTCTCACAATTATAAATTTCTATACAATCTTTTCTTCATAATAAGACAAAACAAAACTAAATAACTGTGCCACCATTGATAATCTTATTGTAAATCCTTTTCTTATTTTATAAAATTTACCATTAAATGAGGCAACAATTTTTTTCAATAAAATTTAATGTCTTCATAACAAACCATATTAATTGATTATCAACTTTCTTCTCCAATAAAGCTTGATAAATTATTTTAATTAAATCCACTCTATCAATAGACCCAGACATATCAGATAGATCTAATGATAATAAAACATAATCACAGTCCAAATTTTATTTTTTAATTTTCTCAACAAAATCAAATGATAATACTACAGATTACTCTCCAAACCCAAGTAAATCCTGTAAACTTTTAGCTATATATTTACTAGTCTCATACATAAAAGACCCCAAAAAATCCAAAATTATTCTAAGTGGATAACCAACTTTCTTTACGTAATTTTACATTAGCAAATACATGTGGACAAATAGCACTTGAACAGTATAATGAATAATACACATTATCATTTATTCTTTTATACTTTGCCTTTAACAAAATGACTGTTCCATATTTATCTACCACATAAAAATATAATGGTTGGTTTTATATCTTTTTACAAACAAAGAATATTTTGTGTAAATATTTGTGTGATAAGAAAAAAAAATTATTGAAAATTATATAAATGAATTATTATGTGTGGGTTATAATATAAAAGAAATTTATCAGAGAATTTGTCAATTTAATAAGAAAATTAATAGAAATGTTGGTGATGAAAAAATTGAAAATAAGAAGGGGATTTCTTTGTCTTTTTATAATAATAATCAAGGGAAAATTATAAAAAAAGTTTATAAGAAAATATATAATGTTTTATTTTATGGGTCAGGTAATTTAAATAGAATAATTAATAATTCAAAAGATAAGTTAGCAAAAAATAATTTGAGTAATGTTATATATAAAAAAATTGTTATTGTAACATATTGTATGTGGGGGAGTCTAGATGTAATATGGAAAAGAGAATTAAAGAATATAAATTGTTGTATAAAAGAGATTTAAAAATGAGCAGATATATAGTGATAAAGATAATGAAGTAAATTTATATATTGAATCTGTTTTCTTATGATCATGATAAGAATTGTAATTTTAAATTTGATTTTGATATATAAAAAAATAGAAATTTTAGATCAAGAGACAGATCATGAAAAACAAATATTAAGGAAGTGATTTTTATTGGTACTTATAAAAATACGTTAATAAAAAAGTCATGAAATGTTAAAAATAATGAATTATGGGATATTTAAAATGAAGTGTGTTTCCGATTGGTAGTAGATGATTCCATTTTGAAATTTGGATTGAGTTGATAATGATTATGAATATAATCAAAAATATTTCTCTTAATTTTATATATATATTATATTATAAGTCATTTGTTATATTATATATTTTTTAACCTCTACTATATATGTAACTAACTAAGTCGAATGATGCCTCCTAATTTTTACCTAATTTAACTTAGTAGAAATAATGCACATTTACCAGATAAAAAATAACTATTACTTTGAGTCTCTGATTTATAAATGAAAATGTGAATTATGCTCAGTGGTTGGTTAGTTATAAAAATTCAGATACAGAGATATGCAGTTAAGATAAAGAAAGAAATTACCATCATAAAATAAATTATCATCAGTAAAATAAATATATTTGGGGAGAGAAACTGCAATCATTTCCTAATTCATAATTTAGAATAAAAATAACATTCTCACTTTATCAAAAACACATTCTATAAGCTATAAGTATTTGCACCTTTAAATAATAATGATAACTTTTCATGTTTTTGTTAATGTTTTTAAAATATATATATTACTTAAATTATTTGACAATATGATCTGAAAATACCTTTCTTATAGCACAATTGAAAAATTAAGTTTTTTTTTTCCACAACATAACTGTAATATCAATAATAATCAATCACTGTTTAAATAAGGAATAATGATAATGATAATAATAATCTCAGGGTTTTTTTTGTTTACTTTAAAAAATACTCTATAATACTGTGCTGTTACACATGACTGACATTCTGGACCGCTAAAGGAAACATTGACTTCACTTAAAAGCTAATTTGTCTTCACATATCATAAAAACTATTATAGTCATTTAGAGGAGTGATAAATATGATCAATGATGACATAAATAATTACATAAAATTCTGAATAATATAGCCTTCTTATCCAGAATCTTAGCCAGAATAATAGAAAGACAATGGTAACTTTTGTATCCTTCCATAATGCATGGCAATATAATAAATTAACTAAAACTAATTAAATCAACAATTTAACTAATTGTAACTGGAATAATGTGCAGTCAAGGTTAATAACTTAGAAATAAATTCATTTTATTATTAAATAATGCTTAATCTGAAGTTTACAATTCCCATAAATAACTATCATCAAAATGAAATATTCAGATCTGCACAAATTTGTCTATCTGGTATATTAAGATTTGTAAAGTTTGAAATAATTTAGGACTCAAGAAAATGTTTTGCAAATATTTTGCAAACACTCTTATACTTTGGCATATAAAAAATAAATAAATTGACAACGAATATTGAAAAAGGCTATAATTTATTACCAAAACAGAATGAAACAAAATACCCAAATTTATTAAATAATATAACATTGATATTACAAATACATTAAGCTGTTATCTGCCAGGATATATATTAAAATAATAAATTCCTATATGGTTGGAATACAACTAGTACACTAATGTAATGAGCTAAAATGTGCAGCTGATTTATTACTACACTGATTTATAATTTTCATAAACTTTCTATAAAATAAGTGTCTAACCTTTAATTATATGGCTAACTAAATTTTTTTACTACTGTTACAATATGAAATACACAAAAGTAATTGCATATTATTTGTGTAAACTAATAAAGTTAACTAAGTTACAGTTTATAATTAAACAAATTATGACTAAGTAAGGGTCATTTATCAGAAGTCCTACTCACCATTTTATGCTTAACTTAATGTCCACATAAATTATGATAAATATTTTAATTATGAATGACTTAATTCAAGTGAAGAATATTTCTTAACTATTGACAACACTAAAACATTGTGTTCGAATACTTTTTTAATAAATAATCATTTTAATATGCAATTTTAGATTAATTTTATTCCATTGGTTTGAATGTGAATTATCATAAAGGCTCAGTAACACAATACAGATATTGATCCCAATTACTAGGCACTACTGAAAATAAAGTTCACCTTGAGGAACTAACATCTCTAATCCAACATTTTTCCTTGCCATAACTTTTAAACAAAGAAGGATAATCTACACCTTCTATGGTGGAAAGCTGTATTTAATTTCACATGAGGAATGCAAAAATACTAACTAATGTTTGCAGAGTAAAATACTACAATAAAACATTTGGTGCTTTTTAGCCTATTTCACAGGCATAAAAATGTATAGGGGTGGACTCTATCTCACCACCTAAAGAAAAGAACACACACCAAATATAATCCTCTCTTGTGATTAAAAAAACATTAAGTATTCTAAATATTATATAAACTCTGGATCGTCCTCTTCATGAGACTCGATCACATTGACTAGCAAACATACCATAACACTATATCAAAATTAATCCTCTCATGAAAAATAAAGTATTTTGGGGAGAGCATCTATATCCCACAAAACAAAAATACATTATAAATATTAAAATATGTGATATAAAACATATACCAACTATACCTTTAGGTAAGATAGCAAAACATGCTAATAATAATAAATCTATATTAAAATGTATATTTCAATCAATATCTCAACCAATGAATTAAAATACACATCTCTCAGCCCCACATGGCTATACATAACATGCAGAAAAGTATAATAAATTTAATTCTAATGAAGGAATATTTGACAGCAATGTATAGCATATAAGCTTAAACTAATATAAAGTGGATGTACTATTAAATAATAACTGTTACTAAATTACTTATTTGATACAATATAAATTATGTTGACTTTAAACAAGAAATATATTGTTATATCATTTTTTATCAAATAATTACTTCTGATAACTTTAGAGTACTGTTGTACCCAGTAAAAATATGTAAACATTTTTCTTTAGATACCTGGCATACAAAGTTCATATCTCCAGTTGCATGTAATAAATCAGATATATTTCATAGGTATCACTTCATATCAAATACAAACTTAACCCAAAGTAATGATAGTAGGACATACATTTGTCATTATAAGATCTTTAAAATATTATGTAGTAAATATAAACTTTAACATACATTAATATTATAATACATAATACAATTTTACCAATTAGTTTTTAAAAAAAAAATTAAATAAAATCATGCACCTTTTCTGCTGAACTGTCTATCTAGGTGAAGAGTTTCCATCCGGTCACATTCTACAAAGCACTGAAAGTAATGAACACATTTTTTTTTCTAATGAAATTTTTTTTTCCTTTAGCAATTATAATAATAAACATGTAAAAAAATGTAGTAGAAACAAAGCTTAATTCTCAATTGGATTATAATGATAAAGATCTGGATTGTACTAAAAAATGAATATTATAACATCAACAATAAACATACACATTATTTGAAGACTATACTTATAGTTAACTAACTAAAACATTGAAGAACATAAACACTTTTTCCTGGAGATTGATATGATAATAACTGCAGTTGAATTAGAGAATGAATGAAGCTACAAAAATTCCATTATGCACACAATATAAAACACAATCTAATATTATTCTCAGGTCACTAAAGATATTATCAAGTTGTCTTTTATAATTTTAGCATTTTATTTTCAAATAGTTTTTTTTCCCCAAAGAATGCATGTATATTTAATTTTCACATTTATGTCAAATAATTTTTAAAAAAAAAATGCAGTTATATAATTTATTATTATTATTATTATTATTATTATTATTATTATTATTATTATTATTATTATTATTATTATTATTATTATTATTATTATTATTATTATTATTATTATTATTATTATTATTATTATTATTATTATTATTATTATTATTATTATTATTATTATTATTATTATTATTATTATTATTATTATTATTATTATTATTATTATTATTATTATTATTATTATTATTATTATTATTATTATTATTATTATTATTATTATTATTATTATTATTATTATTATTATTATTATTATTATTATTATTATTATTATTATTATTATTATTTTCCTTTCAAAATTTTTCTTTATATTTGATTATTAATGAGCCAAATGTATTCCAATGTACAAAATGCCTTCATTTTTTTTTTTTTTTTATAAACACAGACGATATATTTTTAAAAACACAGGAAAATATTTCTAGTTCTTTTCTTTCTAATATTTTCTTTATTTTTTTTTTATACCAGGAAAATATTAACAAAGAAGAATAAGTCATTAAATAATTAGTTTTAATTTGAAAAACATTTGTTTTTCTTACTTTAGATAAAACAAGTATTTGATTGATACTTTTTGGTTAATTCCTCCAATTTTAGTTTTGTTTTTAAAAAAATCTAACTTTGAAGACGCGGTAATTAAAAATGCAAAAAGTTTAAAATGGTAGAGATAGCACAAATACAGAATGTCTTACCAAAATTTTGACCCGAACATTGTAGATAGAACGTCCATTATATGACAAATTTATTTTTAACAAGTTAGAAAATAATAATGTTACAAAATTTAGCAGTGTTAACTCTGAAGAACAAAAGCAAACTATCTAAAAAATAAATGAATTGAATATTTATTGGTCATTCTCTTAACCCCAGCGTCCTCTACCAAAAAAATCATTTGATTACAACATAAAAAAATTAAATAAACTATTAGAATCATGTGGTTTTCAATATTATTTAAAATGTATTACAAAACAGTTTAATAAATGAAAATAAAAAATACATTCAAACCAACAATGATTATCTGTGATTATAACTACATATGGAAATATTTTCTTTAAAATAAATTCATCAGAAGTTACTTTTTTAAAACAATATTTATTTAATTGACATTTATGATTTTTTTATATATATAACTATTTTATAACTAAATAAACTGGGGGACATATTGTTTATTCACACAAATCATGTCTAGGTAATAGGGGTAGTCCATGTTATTAACCAAATATTATTTTTTTTTTATTTTTCTAAACAATAACATAAATTTCATGCATAAATAATGTTAAATGAAACCAAGGGCCAAAAGCACTGGGTTACAGTATATTATATTTCATGTTTTCATGTTTGAATGATGTACATAAATTATTTTTTGGGTAAAACCATTCATTATGTTCTATTATATACCAATATTTTAATGAACTAGCATCCGCCATGGCGGATGCTAGTTCATTGAAATATCGGTATATAATAGAAAATAATACATGGTGTTAAACAAATATATATATATATATATATATATATATAATACTGAAATGAAATATAATCAATTTATAAGACAACTATATACTTAAACAATATATAAATAATAAATTTATTAACATCTAATCGATTTTCATTCAAAAATGAACCTTGTCAAGATATTATCATATATATATATATATATATATTGTAACATGATGTACCATTTTCCATATTTGTCATGTGCATATATGTAATCTTGTAAGATTGCATGTATACACGTATATGCGTAATTGTTTAAAAGAAAATTCGAAAATTATTCCATTTTATCGCCCAGCATATTTATGAGCATCAATTTATGACCTCAAGAGCAAATCCTATATTTCTATAAGAATTATGCTGGGAGAGCAGGAATACCAATATGGAAAATTGTCCTGGACTAGCTCTGCTCAGGGCGGGTGATTGACAAATTGACGGAAATCTACGAGGAAGGAGGTTACTATACTTTAATATGCTTGATATACTATTCTAAATTCTTTCTACTTTTATAAAAACTAGACCTAAATAAACAATACCAATAAACATACATTTCATTTTTAAATTTTGTACATTTTCATTTTACCATGATTAAATATTTTGTGCTCTTTATTTTTAAGAAAAAACGCATGCATACCCACACTGTTTAGATAATTATAAATTCACATAAATAAAACATATATCTAGTAAAAAAAATCATTTCTTTTCTTTGATTCTTTCTTTTTTTAAAAAGTGTATGCAAATTATTCATGATAATGAAGTTTGTAAAGAAAGTTTGTGAAAAATTATAAGAAACAGATGCTATCTGGAATACTAATTACATATTGTTGGATGGGTACGTACCTGCATTTCTTTTTTTCCCCGGGGAAAATGATGGATTATTAAAAGTGAAAAATTTCATTCGTTTTGACTCCTTTTTATAGCACTTATGTACTGGCTATTAAATTGGATTATTTATTCTGGCTGTTCTTTATTCTTGCTTGTTGATTCCATTTCCTTGTTTTTTTATTTAGACTTCAGATCAATTAGTTTCTATTTTCGTCAGTTATTTTTCCTGCAGCCACCTTCGAACCTTCATGGGGTGGGATTGCACTGCCTGGCACACTTATGCTTTCTTAAGTCAGCTTGCCCACCATTTTACCCTCCATTTCTCTCTACAAATCGCTCTGGCAGCACTCTCTACAAAAATCAGCAATAGAATGAATTTTTTTTAGCAAGTTCTCCTGCTCAAAAATTCGGATTCTTTTTGAACAAAAACTTTTCACACCTCCGAATCTAATTTTGTTCTTCTTTTGTTTTCATTGAATTTCTTTTGAATCTAAACTTTAATCTCATTAATCAAATTCCTTAGATATCGATCAAGTTATTTTTGATTTTTTTTTTTTCATTTACCTTTTCCAAAATGAAATTGAAAAGTTTCCATCTTGAAAAATAAAGTATATTTCCATATCTGCATTTATATATATATAATTTTATTTAGCAAAATATATACATGCGTTCTCAAAAAAAAAAAAAAAACGAGCACACATACCCCCACCTCTTCTGTTTACTTTAACTTTTTTTAAATCCCTATTTAGAATTATAAATCTATATACAACAAAGAAAATATAAATATGAAAAAGAAATAAAGTTAATTTTGGGCTATATTGACGCATACATAGGAAATTTTACTCTTTTGAAACAGGGATCGAACTCAGCCCTGTTTTAATATATATACTATTTTTGGTATATTCTGTGTAATTAATTATATACAATGACATACTATAGGAAAATAACATATTTAATAAAAGTCAAAATATTAAAAAAGTTTTTATTTTTACATATGCTCACATATAGAAAAGAAACCACATATTGTTATAAATGAAGTGCAGTATATTATATACATACAAATTATTTTATTTATATTCTTGTACAAAATGTAAATGCAATGTTTAGGAATGTTGGATAATTTTGTTTATCTGGTTATAAAAGTGATAATTGAAAGAATACAAAAATTTGCAGACATTTGTATCTAAAGAATAGTTTAAAAATATCACTATTTCTAAGCATTATGATTGGGATGCAAATAGCAGGTGACATTTTTTAAATATATTTTTAAAATATAAAAGGAGAGGTAGTTATATTTTTCCAGTATATATGTTGTAATATTTAACGTTCAACAATGTGTTAGTTTAAATATTTGTAAAATCTATATTTGTGTTAATATAAATACACATGTAAACTATAAAATATATAAACACTATTTCCATATCAAATAGACAATCACTGTCTCAACAAATGGTAAATTTTATAGTCAAGAGCTTTCAAAGGTATTCTTATTCACATATTAGTTTGCATGATAATAAAATTTATTTAAAAGCTGTAATTATATATATATATATATATATATATATATATATATATATATATAATTATATAATATAATATATATATATATATATCATTAATAATTAAAAATAATTTAATTATAGTTTGAAAGTTGTCAATTTAACTTAAAATCTCAGAATATAAAGTAGAGAATTTATTTTTGTTTAAAAGTTGATTTCCATACGGTTAAAACTATGTAATTCTATCAAAAATGACATTATAAAATAAAAACAAAATTACAATTTTATATATATATATTGTAGCTATCTACGGTTAATCCAATCACATATGATCTTATATTTTTATATTTATATATGTATTTAAAAAGTTTTACCTGAATTTTAACTCACTGTTAGATATGAAAATTATTAATTTTTGTAATTGTAACTAATATTATACTTAACTTCAGTATATAATTCATTCTTTTGATAGAACTGTAAATGATGTTTTATTTATTTTTTAATATTCTAAAATAACTTTATTAAAACAAATAATATATGTTTACAAATGATACTATAGGCATAATTAATAATTACCTGATAGCATCATGGTAAAAAAAAAGACAAATCTTAATAAATTAATACATGATATTTTGGTCATCAAGGACTTTATCTAGATCAACATTTTAAAATTCCCAAGTCTGGTACAGGAGTAGATGATGTGGTCAAATGTTTCATCTTGTCTGAAGCAGTTAGAGTATAATGGATCAATCTCACTGATTTGTCTCCTACAGCCCAGGAACCAGTTTGTAGACATAGCATGAAAATTGACTTTATCTAGATAGTCCAAAAACTTTGGCTCCAATGCCCAAAATTTAAAAAGAACTATAAGTTTGTGTTTGGATAAGCCATGTTTTGGTCTAATAATGGTGACCTGAGGGTTGATTAGTTGACATGCTTGCCAAAGTGTAACTTTAGCATGAATGATATTTTCTGAGATATTGTTAAATTTGTGAATGCCATTCTAATATAGTATGAAGGGGCTTTACAAGTGATATCAATTTGTCATTTGCTATACTTTGTACCCTTAGGGAAGTAGTAAGTCACTATTTTTTTTCAAAAGTAGGAAGTTACTCAGAACATTAAAAAGGAAAAATGTGCAAGCTTACTTTTGTACAATTAGTCACATAATTATAGATTGTAAATTTTTAATTGTAATAGCTAATTGGAAATTGTTATGTTAAAATTGACATAACGATTTTGTCATGTTTTATTTTATTATGTCTTTGAGAATAAGATCATGATTTATTTTGATTTTAATAAAATAAATTAAAATAATAGTAATAAATAGAGCAAACAGAAAGTACATTAAGATTTAGTATATTTTTTAAGTACTGATAAATGAAATGAAATTATTTCCTATTTTGAAACAATATTTTATTAAATAAAAATGATTATGTTGTATTTTACAGGTATGAATTTATATGGATGTATGTGGGTGAATCAATTATTTTAAAACAATGAATATTCATTATGAAATAGTCAGTTTTGTTGATTGCCTGTTTCACCTATTTTTCCCTATTTTTCAAGATGGAACACTATATTAAAATAATTATAATTATAAATTTATATAAAAAATTATTTCAAGCCCAAAATGAACAAAATAGGAAACATAACGAAGATAAATCAGCTATTTGGATTTGTGTTCCATATGTAATAGGAACTATAGATAGTATTGGACATATATTAAAACACTATAATATAGATACAGCACTTTTTCATCATCAAAAGATCAGCAAAATAACAATAAAGCCTAAGGATTCAATTCCTCTTAAATCTCATGCAGCTTTTCAAATCTCATGTGAAAATTGTAAAGCTTCTTACATAGGTATGAGTAATCATCACATCAGTCTTACAAGAGAAAAGCATACTATTGTAATTAAACAACACTCATCATCATCAGCACTCTCACTCCATACTATAGATTCAGGTCATAAAATTGATCTTTCTAATACCATGATCATATCCAGATGTGATAATCTCTACCAGTCCAAAATTAGAGAAGCCATTGAGATACTTAAAAAGCCAGATTGTATTAAGAAGTGAGATGATATATGCAAACTTTCTCCCATTTGGAAAGATTTTTTTTAAAAACATTCTTAATTTAACATTTTTTCTATTGATGCAACTTTAATGTTGTTTTCAAATCAATGATTATATAACCTCTACAAATGTCTTTCTACATTTTATCTCCCAGCAGATTACTTGTGTGATGAAGTTGAAATGTTGGTATATCAATATTTAAATTTTTAAACATGGATGAACCCTCAAAATATGTCTTTATATATGCAACCCATGAAAATCTTCATATCAATATTGAAGCAATGGATCTGAAGCCCAATCCATGCTTCACATCTTCCTATAAACTTAATTAGTATTGTAGACCTGAATTAAGTTTATAGTTCAATATCAGCAGGGTTTTGCATTAGAGTTAAAAATAATTATGCTTATCAAATGTGTTTTACATTTAAATATTTTGTTTTAAATAAATTTCATTCTATTAATAAAAATTGCTTAACCTATTAGTCAAACATATATATACATCTAGCGTATATATATGAGTTAATGCAAAATTCTGCTGAAATAAAATGCTTATTCTACTATAAAAAAATAATAATATATTGTTGTTAAAATTTTGTTAAAATATTTAGTATGATTTGATTTTGAGATAAGCCTGCCAACATTTTCTAAAAGAATGTATGGTTTTAATTAGTGAGCCATTCAAGTGTAATTAAAGATGGCCTTCTCTTTCTTTCTTTTTAATAAAGAGAATTCAAACTTTGAAGTAAGAAAGTTAGAGTAAAAAAGTTAAAGTTATTTTTAGAAAGTGTTGCTTTGAAACAAAGGAGCATGGGGAGGCTTATCAAGATCTCAGATCATACAAACAATAGAAGGTAGCTGACAGAGAGGGTATAAATAGAAGGGAGAACAAAAGATTGATTATTCAGATTTTTCCTTTTGAAGGATTCAGTTGATTCTGATTTTCCTTGTGAAGGTGATTCTTTCAGAGTTTGCTATTGCAAGATTGATTCAGATTTTGCTATTGCAAGGTGCATTCAGATTTCTCTTAGGAGAACTCTGTCAGATTTTGTTCGTGATTTTATTCCCAAAAGTCTACAACTGTTGTCTACAAATCATGAAGAAGTTTGAACCTGCTCAAGCTAAAAATCATATAAGTTTGATAGATTCTACTATGCTCGGCTAGGCAAATAAATAGCTTTGCCTATCGCCGAGATTCCTGAATACCATCCAAAATGCCATAGTATCCACTCAATAGTCATCTGAACTCTGTGCCGTGTCTGGAGAACTTTTCGTGAAACCATACTACATATTTTCATTGTCCGGACAAATACCTGTCGACGGTCGGATCAAGCCACGAACGCCGTAGGGAACATGACCAAGAAAAAAGGACGGTAATCGTATCTCCTCTATTGAACTATTTCTTATGCTACCTTTTGTTCATATATTTGTTTAATTGCTTCATTGAATTATATGTATTTGTTATGTAACCATTTTTATTAGACGAGTCTTAATTATATATATATTGTGTGATCATCTATCTATATTTAACCTTTTTCCCTTCGCTATTCTTCCTTACTAACCTGTGTAAATATTTAGTATTCCATTGCGGTTGAGTTAATAGTTAATTTTTGTTCATTTAAAATCTCTTTCCAGTTTTATTCATGTTTGTTAATTAAATACGAGTCAGTTTCTTTTGTGTGCCAACTTGATCTCTTTGATAACGCCTCTTTTGTCCGCCATTAGCTTTACGTATCTCTGATTTAACTATATACGTTTTAAATAATTTTTAAACCCTGTTTGTAGCGCAAAGCAATTAGAAATGCTTGTGAAAGATCCTTTTTTTTATTGTACTTTATCGAGAAGATCGAGTTGACAATTTTATTAAAATTGGGAAAAGATTTAGACCGCAAACCTATTAATCCGTTTTTATTGTCTAATTATTTTGTTTCATTAATTTAGAGGAATAGCGGAGGCCATTATATCATTAGTCATATTATTAAAGCCATTAATTAAACATATTATTTAACTATCAAAAGCTTGAGTTTCCTAATTTTATTATAATGCTTTATTTTACTTTTCAATGATCCAGGCACGCATAACGCAAAACACATTTCTTAGTACTTTTACACACATTTAACTATTTAGCTCCTTAGGATTTCCCGTCCATGTCTCTACCACTGTTGCTAAGCTTTGTGGCCGGTTGAAAAATAATTTATGCATGGCTCAGATAGTGTTGTTTGTTTGTGATCAGGCCTCGAGAACAGGCGAATGGGCAGAGGTCATAGTATTCTTGATTTAATATCTCGCGTATGAGTGGCCCCGAGGTACCTTTGCCTAGTATTCGAACTGGGTTAAGCCAACATACATCATCTGACTGTCACAATATATATATATATATATATATGACATATATATATAAAAAATATAATATCGACTTATCGATATTTACAATATATATATATATATACATACACAATAAGAATTATATAAACTATTTCTTAAAAAATATGTATTAAATGCATATGTATAGATAATAGCCAAAAGTAATAGGTTAATATATCACTAGTGTTATCAGTCTAAATAATTTCTCTACATAGCAAACATATGATGGCACCATTAGTCAACTAGTCATATCTGAAATACAATGCACAGATTAGTAAATTATATTTATATTTAAATAGATATTATGTAGGATTAGATTAAAATTAAATTGTTCTATTTTAAATATGATACCTTGATATTATACAATACATAATATTAAAAAAAAACCTATATTTTTCTGAAATTTTTCTTGTTAAAGTATTACAATCATTATCATTTTCAACTATTATAAATCCATTGTGAAATGAAGATTTTTTTCCAATTTTGATCTTGACTACATGATCTCTACTCTCCATTAACCACAACACCTGTTAACTGCCTTATTTACCCACATTTCACATGTTGGTCCTTCCTAAGCTTTTACAATCTATTGGGATACAAATTAAAATTTAATCTTTTCATATATTATCATGTATTCTAGAGATGTATGAATCTCAGTTCTATTTAACATTCTTAGTTCTTTTAATAACATCAATGATATTTGCCTCTTAAACATGCATTTATTTTTCATCCCTTATTGTTACTACAAACTTTCATTTTTTATACATTGTTGAGTTTCCTAAAGTGTTTGAATTGCTCTTCTGATAAGTGTCTACCTTATTAATCCATTGGTAACACTAATAAAATTCCTCTATTAATATAACACTTTTCAAACAGCAGGAATATCTCCTTTTAGCATTAAATAATTTTTACCTAAAGCCTTACCCATAATTTTAATTTCCAATGGAATTAACAATCTATTCTGGTCAAGGATTTTTAGTTTTTAACTTGTTTTTCATGATCACCAATCTTTAATTTCTTCTTCTAAAAAGTTTGAATGAACATTTTAGTAATTTTTAACACTTTTTTTTTTAAAAAATCGATTACTTTTATTTGGTAACTCTTGCATCATCTCCAACATCTATATCAATTAAATAATTTATATTTATCCTCATGTCCTTAGCTTTCATTTTAATGTACAAAATACTTTTTGTAAATCTACTGTAAAATTTGGAGATATGCAATTATCCCTACCCCACTGTGTAATCTAATTATTAAATTACATTTTGACACTTCTCTCTTACAGTATATAATCGATGTTTATGTTTGGATTATAAAATACTTTAAACATCATTATAGAAGTGCCTGTAAAAATAAATACCTTTTCATAATCTATAAGTCTAAAGTGTGATTGTGGGTACTTTCTATACCATCTAAGACAATGTGAAATGATACAATATGATTAAATTCATAACTGTTTTTATCTTAAAACTGAATGAAATTTTGTAGAAGTTTAAGTTAGATTCAGAAGGATTATTATAGTTATTGATGAGACTTAGCTTTCTCCACACAGTGCAATCTTCATACATACTCTATTTTTAATTTCATATATTTAACAGTTTTAAAAAACTATAATTTTCTATTTCATTGCTGACAATGTTTTGTTTTTTTTTCAAGAGTTTCACATAAGTAACCACAAATGTTGCTTTCCACACTCTCTTCTATGATGTGATCTATCTTAAAAAATGCACCAAATTTAATAATTTAAATTATCTCTATTAAGAGTTATTTCTTCTTTTGCCATCAAGAATTATACTGTTTTCAATAGCTATTCAGGAAAAATATTACAGCAGGCTAGTATAAATGAAAAATATATCAATAAAAATGTATGTTACACAACTGCAGAGGATCATATGGGATGAAAACAAATTTAAATTAAATAAAAGTAAACAGAATATGAATAAGTCCTGATAAATATAAGAACTAAAAATGAGATACTGAAACATATAAAATACTTTGTTACTCAGCTTAAATTATACTGGAAAATAATTATTGCAAAAGAAAAGATTTTGGATTAGTATGACATAAGTGACCTTCAGAAAGAAGTATAAATCATTTGCATTTAGGGGCCATTTTGGGTCTCTCTGTAAATTCTTGGTTTTATTTATATTCAATAAATTACACTTTGTGAATCAGAAAGTTAGACTTTACATTTAAAAAGAACAACTTATCTTGAATTATTTAAAATTCAATGTTAGTTTAAGATGGGATGAATAAATTGGGTGCATAACAATAAAAGGTAAAAATTCTGAAACAAACCAAATGTAAAAATCTATTTTCTGGTGGGTATCAAAAAGAGATGACTATCCAATTGTAACACAAATTGCATTATGATAATTTTTTATAAACATACTTAAAGGCAAAAAGGAAGTCCAATTCATTTATGCATAGTGGACTTGTGTAGAATACTACCAATTATTATTTATGTATGTAGAACTTAAGAGAAAAGCAGAAGATCATCACCAGTATAATGATATCATTTTCAGCACTAGTCTAAAGACTATTTTACTTAAAACACATGACCTTTTATAAAATACATTAAGTGTAAAATGCATAATTAAAAATAAACTGTACTAAAATAAACAGATATTTTTTTAATTAAAAAAAATTGTATATAAGGCTATTATTAGAAATAAGGAATCACTTAGGTATTTATTGAAAGCCTGTTATATTTAAAGTATTTTTCATAATAATAATATTTGTGAAATGATGTATATATACAATATGATAATTTTATATCCCTATAAATGACAAAACAATAATACTTTTGCCATAGGAAGACCAACTTTTATTTAAAATTATTATTATTATTATTATTATTATTATTATTATTATTATTATTATTATTATTATTATTATTATTATTATTATTATTATTATTATTATTATTATTATTATTATTATTATTATTATTTCATTCATTATTTTTTAGAGCTTAATATCACGTAAGAACATTAGAAAAAAGAAAATTACTGATAATCAGTACTGGCGCCTATTCAGACTGATGTCAGATTATCTACATAATTTTCATTTAGATTTGAATTCAGTATTGATCTATAATTGTAACTCATTATAGATTAAACTTTAATATATCAACATGCTCAAATAAAATGACTTTTTAATCCCTCCACCCATCAATCACTTAGGAGAGTTTGTTTGCTAAAATATTTTGCTATTGAAATCTTTTTTTTTTTTTAAAAAAAAAAAAATAAGAATGTACCTTTTGAATAATTTTGGGTAAAAATACAATTCCTCAATTTTTTTTGTATATATAATTCTTTTTAATTACTAAAATTAATAAATGAACGTCATTTTTTATATAAATATTATGGAAAAACAAAACAATTGGCATATGCTCTTTCAAAAACTGCACTTGACAGGTTTACCTCAAAATAAACACGTTTTCACAAATGTTTTATGAATGTATATAAAATTATATTTTATGGTAGAGATATTTTTTGAATACACCTTTCTAGATATAATCTAATAAGATCAGACAATCCCATTATTATTATACTTGTATTTTATATAAAATTACTTCATCAAGGGAGTTAAAAAATCAAACATCTGATTTTTAGCTTTTAATGTGACAGCTTCCAACCAATGTGTGTGTATATATATATATATATATATATATATATATATATATATATATATATATACTTTGTGAAGTTAGAAGAAAAGGTGAAGAGACAATTCATTTAAAAAGTGTGCATGTACTTTATTATAAAGGCACACATATTGAAAATACAAGTGCAGTAGGATTCACTGTAAATAAAAAATGAAAGAACAACACTGTAGAGATTGTTGGATTTATGGACAGAGTTGAAAGATTAGTTATACAAATTAACAGCACATATTAAATTCAGATAATTCAGGTTTATGCCTCATCAAGTTCTAATAGTGATGAGGTAATAGAAGATTTTTATATGGATGTAGAAAAGGCTTTTCATCAGAATAAACAACATTTTAAAATTGTTATGGGAGACTTTAATGCTAGAATTTGTAATCAAATGGAAGATGATTGTGCTGTAGGTAATTTTGGTTATGTTAAATAAAAATGAGAGGGGACTTAGACTAGTGGAGTTTGCAGACAAATAAAAACTTTTTTATTATGAATTCTTTTCTTTAATTGGGAAAAATATTCAAAGGAAATGGACATGAAAGCATCCAAATGAAGGAACAACAGAATTGAATTCTGTTTTGACTAACAGAAAATACATATTTCAAGATTGTAATTTTCATAATAAATTTAACACAGGAAGTGATCATAGATCAGTAAGATGTAGGATATGTGTTAATGCAAAATTAGAGAGACAAAATTTATTAACAAAAACATTATTTACAGTTGATATTCCTAATCTTCAGAAACATTCTAATGAATTTTAATTAGATCTTATAAATCGATTTCAAGTATTAGTAGATTTTGAACATCATTCAGATTTGAATGAAATTAATATGAAAATAACTGATACAATATTAAAAACTGCAACAAAGATAGACAGTAGAAAAAAGAAGCAATTGACAAATGAAATTTCTACTGAGACTACAGAATTTATGAAGAAAAGAAGGAATATGAAGATATACAAAAATGATGCATTAAAAAGTATTGAATGTCTCAACTTTTGTAAAATGGTGCTGAAAAGAGTTGAAAATGATAGGAGAAAGTATAACTTTGAACTAGCAAGGAAAGCTGTAGAAGAGAATAAAATTCTCAAGAGTGTAAAACAACATTTTGCTATTGGTAGGAAATTTATATATGCAATAAAAAAAACTTGGGATTATTACTAAAAAGAAAGATGACATCATGAAATAGATAGCATACATTTATCAAGAATTATATAATACTAAATAACATCTTCCAAATTGCTCAGATTTTAAAATGAAGAAGTGAGACATGCAATTAAATATATGAACAAAGGAAATCTCCAGGTACTAATAGAATTATTATCGATATATTAAAAGAAACAGGTGAACAAATAGAAAAAATTGCAAAGTTATATACCAAATGTCTAAATGATACAGATGTACCAGATGATTGAAAGAATGCAATATTAATATTAATATTTAAAAAAGGTAATGAAGAAGATATTATAAATTACAGATTTATCTGTCTTTTATCAGTTTTATATAAAAATTTTACCAGGATAGTCACAACACATCTACAGAGAATATTGGATTTCCACTAACCAAGAGAACAAGCTGGGTTTAAAAGTTTTTTAGTATAGTAGATCATATACAGGTATTGAGAGATGTTATAGAAAAAACAAATTAATATGAGTTGCCATGATGCTATGGATTTATAGATTATGAAAAGGTATTTGATTCTATAAACATTTCTTCAGTGATTAAAGCATTGGATCATCAAGGTATAGATCCAGGATAGAGTCATATTTTAAAGAATATTTATACAAATATAACACCAACAATTATATTACAATATGATACTGAGAAAATCAACATTGACAAGGGCATAAGACAAATTGACTCCATATCTCCAGAACTTTTTACTGCAGTGCTGCAAAAGTATTTTGTGGATGTAAATAGGAAGCTAAAGGAACAAAAGTAAATGGATATTATTTAAAACATTTCAATTTTGCAGATGATGTAGTTGTTTTGTGAATAATGTGTTAGAGCTGCAGAAAATGTTGTATGAGTTATCAGATGAAAGTAGAAAAGTATGAGTAAAAATTAATGTTAAAAAGACTAAAGTAATGTTTAATGGATTTTCTCACAATATAAAAATAAAGATTGATTACTATGAGTTAGAAGAAGTTAACAGTTACAAATACATTGGTCAGATTATTAATACAGATAGAAAAATAATGGATAAAATTAATCATAGAATTAAACTTGGTTGGAGTGCTTTTGGTAGAAATAACTTGATACTAAAAAAGAATATGCCTATATGTTTGAAAATGAAGGTTTTTAATAAATGCATTTTACCAGTTCTTACTTATGGATCTGAGACTTGGAAATTTAATAGAAGAGCAATACTGAGACCTCAGATCATTCACAGAAATATGGAAAGATGCATGATAGGATTAACAAGAAGAGATCGAAAATGCAATATATTGGTAAGAGAACAAACAAGTGTTTCTGACTCATTGAAAAAATTAAAAGACTGAAGTGGAGTTGGTCTGGACATATTACTAGAAGAAATGATAATAAATGGACAATTTAAATCTTAAACTGGATTCCAGGAGATTGTAAAACACCCAAAAAGTGACCACATGTGATATGGATGGATGAAATAAGAAAGTGTGCAGGCATGATATGAAGAAAAGAATCTAAAGATTGGAGAAGATGGTTTAAACTTGAAGAGACATTCATCCTGCAATGGATTGATAAGTGTTGATGATTAATCTAATCACTGTAATAAAATACTATGAAGATAAATATAAAAATCTCTATTAGAATAAATTGATTATGTGACCCGTTTACTTTTATTTGGCCTATAAATTGTATAATGTTAAAATGTTAAATAGTGTTAATGGAACAATGACAGTTTTATATTATTTAAATAGACTATCTATAATTAATAGTGCTGTAAAATTTATAAAAAATAAATTTATGAAATAAAATGAGCAAAGCTTAACCAAGCTCTATTAATAAAATGATTCCAAATTTATTTTGGAATAATGTTTTAAAATTTATAATGATATTTATATACTAAATAAATATCAACTCCAATGGATCCTAATATTATCAAATCAATATAATATAATGTACTTGATAATTATGGCAAATATATTAATCTTATATAATTGCATTTATTTGTAAATAACTTATTAGAATGGAAAGATTATACTATATTCAACACTGACAAATAATGTTCATAAAACATTAGTTTCACATTTAATCATTTCTGGATTTTATTATGACAATAAAATTTATATTATCTTGTTAATTATAGTTTACAAGTTTATGTTTATAATGACACTATGAATTACGATTACTATATTTTATAACTATTAACAATTATTAATTACTCCACTATAAAATATGTGGGTAGTGAATAGATCCCTAATTATTATTAAAGTTAATAATAGACAATTAATAAATATTTTATAGAAATTTCAATTAATGTATCATATACCATTATATTTGTTTAATTAAACTTTATTTTCGAACCAGAATAAAATATACACTTATCTATTATCTCAATGTACGATATATAAAAATGGTAT
The DNA here is from genome assembly GCA_028023455.1 of Epiperipatus broadwayi. Taxonomy (NCBI): domain Eukaryota; kingdom Metazoa; phylum Onychophora; class Udeonychophora; order Euonychophora; family Peripatidae; genus Epiperipatus; species Epiperipatus broadwayi. The sequence goes on from JAQFVV010000087.1 coordinate 256,375, forward strand.
AAAAAATATTAACTTGTGTTGGTTTCACTATTAACGTTTATAAATTATTAAATAAAATGTATTATGATTACTTTAGTATATATTTATAATTATTAAATTCTTTTTTTGGTTAGTCATGCATTTATACATTTGTATATTGATCCACATTTATATGTTATATCATCTTTTAAAAGAAAAAAAATATTAAATCAAAATAATTATGTAATAAAATATTCAACCTGCATGAAAAATCACCAATATTTATCATAAATAGTTCTCCAATCCTAAATCACTTTTATGTAACAGTTTTTAAATCTACAAGAGAATCCTATATTTAAAAATACAATACATTCCTAAAAAAAGTTTGCTTCTTTTAAATTATACAGAATTCATTTAGAAAATAATTATTAATAATTCATGATAAAATTTCACAGTGTAATTGACATTAATTAGTGTTAATTATTCCACTTAAAATAATAATCATCACATTTGAAGTTATAATTATTTTATCCATGACAATTATTGTTTTGTTAGCACTCCCACAGACATAAGTATAGACATATATGTCTATTAACTTGATGGTTAAACTTTATCAGGATGTTGTAACTGTTAATTATTTTATTTGTTGGCATCACACACACACACACACACACACATATATATATATATATAAACTTATAAATAAATATTAGAAAATACAATAATTAAAATTTGTCAAAAAGAACAAACACTGTAAACATCACTTAGGAGTGCTTTCAACTATCCTTGTAGTCTTTGTCAACTAATACTTTGAAAGATCAACTTTCCCATAATTCCATGATCTTAACGTCACTGCCTATTGATTAAGTATTATTTGTATTTATATATTAACATAGCTTCCTTGATTTTTTCTTTTCTTATTATTTCTTTCAATTTGCAATATTTTTACATTATTATAATTGACTTCAAAACCATATATACATGATTTATTGTGGTCATAAATAAACAGAATCTAATAAATTATCATAATCTTTACAATTTGTTTCTTATTTTGAACTCTTTTTAATAACAACAAGTGCTCTTTTGTTTTTTCTCCAGTGTGCATCTCTACTCACCTATATATCCACTACACACCTACACATCCATTTATAAATGATACAATTTTTATTTGTAAATAAGGCTTTATCTTTACAGTTATTTATTAATTTATTTAATGTAGGTGGTGCATAAAATGCAATGTCATATATACCTTTGTAAATTTTCTTTATGAAATTTGCCTGTTGATTTGAAATATATGATATTGATATCCAAATTTTATTGTCAGAATGATTAGCATCATTATTAATCTTATTTTTATTTTTGTATTTATATTTTAAATTAAAATTTTTAATAGTATAATAAATATAATCATAATTATACCCAACAATACCTTTCAATATTTTTGCCTTTATTTGATGAATATTTACAAAAAATATCATTTCTAAACAAGAAGGAATTCAAACCTGCCATTTTATGTGACATTGGTACTCTTGATTTATATGTAATGTAGCCTCTTTTTGCTATTGGTTTAATAGTCATATAGTAATCCAGTTTATCTATGTTTCTAGATATCTTAAAATTTAAAAATCAAATACAAATATAAAAGGCTTAAAATGGATTAAAACAGATGAAAATTTAATGCATGTTCAATTTGTAGATGTTAAGATAATTAGAAACAGAGATAAACTGTATTACTATATGACTATTAAACCAATAGCAAAAAGAGACTACATTCCATATAAATCAAGAGAACCAATGTCACATAAAATGGCAGGTTTGAGTCGAGTTCTTCATGTTTAGAAATGATAATCTTTGTAAATATTCATCAGATAAAGATAAAAATATTGAAAGATATTGTAATAAATTGTTAAATGTTGGATATAATTATGATTATATTTATTATATTGTTAAAAATTTTAATTCAAAATATAAATACAAAAATAAAAATATGATTAATAATGATGCTAATTCTTCTGATAATAAAATTTGGATATCAATATCATATATTTCAAATCAACAGGCAAATTTCATAAGGAAAATTTACAAAGTTTTTTATGACATTGAATTTTATGCACCACCTACATTAAATAAATTAATAAATAACTGTAAAGATAAACATTATTTACAAATAAAAATTGTATAATTTATAAATGGATGTGTAGATGTATAGTGTATATATAGGTGAGTTGAGATGCACATTGTGAAGAGAACAAAAGAGCACTTGCTGCTATTAAAAAGAGTTAAAAATATGAAACAAATTCTAAAGATTATGATAATTTATTAGATTCTGTTTTTATGACCACAATAAATCATGTATATATAGTTGTGAAGTCAATTATAATAATGTAAACATATTGCAAATTGAAAGGAATAGTAACAAAAGAAAAATCAAGGATGTTATGTTAATATATAAATACAAGCAAGACTTAATCAATAGGCAGGCAGCAAAGGTTAAGAACACAGAATTATGGGAAAGTTGACCTTTTGAAGTATTAGTTGACAGAGACTATAATGATAATTGAAAGCACTCCTAAATAACGTTTATATATTTTGTTCGTTTTTAAAAAAAATTAATTCCTATATTTTTTAATATTTATAATTTACACATATTATTTTGAAAAAATACATTTATTGATTTGTAGTATTATATATAATCATTAAAAATCAATCAACACTTAGAAATCAATAAATGTATTTTATTTGAAAAAATACATTTATTGATTTGTAGTATTATATATAATCATTAAAAATCAATCAACACTTAGAAAATCCCAATATCAATAACAATCACCAATTTCAAACTGTTGTGAACACAACCTCCTTTTATCCCTAAAAGTGCATTCACACCTTATTAATGGACTAATATACATATATAGATACTGAAGACTTCAACTAATATATACACATAGTAAATTAAATTTTTTCAGCATTTTAAAAAGTAATTATTTCATCTGGAAAGTTATACTTTATTATCTTTGGTCAAGTTATCATTCATTAGCACTCATGAATATAAATGTTCACTAGAGAGAGCTTACAAATAGTTCCAGTCAAGCTTTAATTTATAAGTGCTGTAAGAGAAAGAATTCAAAATCTCTCTCACAGAGTCCTCAACCCCAAACCAATTGTTTTTGAGCTTATGGCTCACCTCAGTGAGGATTTAGGGCTCCAGATACTAGATCTAAAATACTAACTCAAATGTCAGCACTCATCTAATTTGTTACTATCAATTTGTAAACGTGAATTTTTCAGACATGTAAATGTCTTCAAATACAGTCTAATATAGGTCTGAACTCAGCTCAGTTTCACTATATATTAATAGCCAAAGCATTATAACATCCACAAAAGCTTTCGAGGTTACACTCACAATAATTAATAAAACAAAAAAACAGATTGTGTAACTTGCTTTTAAATTTGTATCATGATATTATTTTATTGATTATTATGAGTATACCCTTGAAAGCTTTTACAATGTTGTATAGTTTTGGTTAGTAATATATTGGTGAAAGTGAACTGAGTTTAGACCCATATAGTTATCTGGATTTAGAGCTGGATTTGAAGACATTTACATGTCTGAAAAATTCAGGTTTTCAAATTAATAGTAATGTATTAGATAAGTGTTGACTTTTGAGTTGATGTTTTAGATCTAGTATCTGGAGTCGTAACTCCTCACTGAGGTGAACCATAAGCTTGAAAGCAATTGTTCTGGGAATGAGGGCATTCCAATAGAGATTTTAAATTTCTTCTATCTCAGCACTTATAAATTAAAGCTAGATTGGAGCTATTGGTAAGCTCCCTCTAGTGAACATTTTAATATAAGCTTAAAAGCAAGTTATACAATTAATCTTGTTTTATTAATTATTATACATGTACCATTGAAAGCTTTTGCAATGTTATATTTCTTTTGATATTAATATATGGTGAAAGTGAAATGAGTTGATTTGAAGACAATTACATGTCAGAAAAATTCAGGTTGTCAAATTGATAGTAAATGCATTAGATAAGTGCTGACTTTAGATCTAGTGTCTGGAGTGCTAACTCCTCATGGAAAAAACCAATTGCTCTGGGAATGAGGACTTTCTATAGAAAACTATGTTAATATGCTAAAATTATAAAGTAATGCTAAATTTTATGATTTTTGAATGGTTGGGGAAACTAGCCATAGTGAAATTATATAGTTACCATTCTATTAAAGTAAGTGCTAAAAGTTAATTTTAAAATAATGACTTAAATAAGCTGATATATTTTAAATAAAAATTAGATTTAATATTTGTGTTATAAATTATTTATTAAAAATATAATATTTTATGGTTGACAAATGTATTTAATTTATTACAGTTTAAATAATTTCAAAATTTATTATTCCAAATTGTATCATTGTATTTTATTATTTTTTAATGTAATATTTTGTAATAAAATGTTTAAGATAAGTCAATTTTCAGTTAGTAGTTATAAAAAATTGATACATATTTCTGGTTTTAAGTCATGTGACAAGTAAATATTCATACTTTATGCTTACAAGGTTACTAAAAAAAGCTTCAACATTATTTTAGAATTGTTTTAAAAATTGAAACTTTTGGGTATCATAAAATAAAAATAGATGTTAGAAAAAATATTTATTGTGTAGTTTTAAAATAAATGTAGTTAATAAAGTTAAATTCTAAAAAATTGATAAATAAAAATTAATTATTGGAGAAATTAATAAAGTATTATTTTTAAAATGTTGTTTTAATGTGTTTAGTTCATTTAAATGAAAGTATAAAATTAATTTACAATTAAATAATTTAATATTTAGTACTATAATATGAGTCATAAATTTTATTTCTAAATTATAATAACCTACACTTGAAAAATATGTAAATTAGATAATAAGCTGAAGATTAAAATAACCAGTCAAATTGTCAGTTCAATTTGGTATAAAAGTAGAAGCTTTCATTTTCTAGCCTGCTTAATAACTTGTTAACTTATTATCATATAACAACATCAAAGTATTGATTAGTTTACTACTTGAAATATTATTTTTAAAATGATTTGGAAGGAACAATGCAACTTTAAATGAAGAAAAATTTCTATTGGTTATTTTATTGAAGCTTAAGCCAAATTCATGGTAAACAATATGGGTTTAAAATACCAAAGATAATTTATTCAAAAGAATTAATGAAAGAAATGCAGCTAATTGAAAAAGGTATAATTTTAAATATATTATGGAAAATTTATATCATTATTTATTTTTAATACTTTGGACATAGGAGGGCATGTTGAGCAGAAATAATTTTCAAAAGTCTAACATTTTTGTGCATTGTATTTTAATGATAGTTAACTTTATTTATAGAGCAAGAAAGTTATATGGAAAAACTTAATTCTTAATATTTTTGAACAGTTAAAAAACAAATTTAATATTGAACCTAGAATCAAAAAATACTATTGATGCTTACATTAGTAAGTAGACCTTGCCTTTTCTTAGAAAAAAGGGTGCAGTGAAATTTTTAAAAAAAATATTGACTAAAAAAAGTATATTATAAACCTCACTTGAAAAATAATTATAAAGAGAATAAACAATATTATTAGTGTTGTATAATTTTTTATGACAAGTTGCTATTAAAAATACTGTAATTATTTAAATTGTCAATTAATAATATAATATAAACCTGTTTTTTGTAAAAATATTCATCAGAAAAATAAATAAATAAATAATTAAAAAATATCCTGACTAAGAAAAATGACTTTATTTTACCATAAAATGATATTTGAATGGAATATAAAATGTGTATTTTCCATACAATTATGTATGAACTTTTATCACTAACAACTGATGCATATAAAGCCCATGGAATCCAAGTGAATGGTGGAAATCTCCAGAGATTATTTAAAAAAAAAACTTTCCCAAGTAATATCATATTTCAATAATTATTATCATGAAAGCTACAGACAACAGACTGTATTTTATAGACTTTCATCACAGAATTAATAATTATTCTTCAAAATAATTTTGGATACAGAAGTCAACTTCATTTTTCTTTTTTTTAACATGCATGAGTTTATGTGTCATGGGGAGGAGATAATGTTTTTTTTTTCTAAAGTTTTGAACAGTAGTGTCATCTTAGCAACAAGTGTACGGGGGAAGAGCTATGAAAATATTAGAAAAAAAAAAACTTTTTTAATTTGAATTTTATGGGAGAAGTCAGAATTGGAATTTAGTAATTATAGTTTTTTATTTATTTATCTTTTTACATACTAATTGCAGTGTAAATTTTATTACTGTTAGGTAGAAAAAATTACATTTAATTATTTAATTCAATCTAACAAAATTAATATTTTAAAAAACATTTTAATTCATTGTAAAGTTTTCCATAAACATTTTAAGGTATGATAGTGATGCTGAATGGAAGTTATTATTATTTAATATGTTTTCTTATAGGAAATATTGGACTAAAAATATCTATAAGTGACTGACAAGAGTAGTGTCACTAGGCAAATCTTATAAAATCTTTTTTATTGCATTAAATTTAATATGCATTAATTTGCTTATTGTACAACACACCCACCCACACACACACACACACACATATATATATATATATAGTGGGGTCATCCTTGTTAAAAAATGTAAATATTAATATACTGATGTTTCGACTTGATGACACAAGTCATTTACTGGACGGTAAATGTAAGAAAGATGGTTGTAGGGGCGCTACAATCACTGAAATGAAACAAAATGTTAAAGTTCCACCAACAGCAAAAATGTTAAATTAAAAAAATCTTTCTAAATAGGAGGAAGACTGCATGCATCACTTGTTTTTTGATACAATCTGGCCTTTTAGGTATCTCAATGGCTTCTCTGATTTTACACTGGTAGAGATTATCACATCTGGATTGATCCTGGTACTAAAAAAATCAATTTTATGACTTGAATCAATAGTACTTAGTGAGAGCGCTGATGATGATGAATGTTGTTTAACTGCATTAGCATGTTTATCACCCCTAACACTGATGTGATGATTAACAATTTTCACATGAGATTTGATAAGCACCATAAGATTCAAGAGGAATTATATCATTAGGTTTGTTATTATATCACTGATATTTTGATGAGAAGTTCCTTTTACATATGTAACACAAATCCTTTTAGCTGTTTTATCATCTTTTTGTTTTTTATTTTGTCCATTTGGTCTTGAAATAAAGCTTTTTAATGTAGTTCCTTTTACATATGGAATGCAAATCCTTATAGATAGATTATTTAGCATCTCTTTGTTTTATATTTTTTTTATTTTGGGCTTAAAGTAAAGCTTTTTTTTATAAATTACTAAAAAGCCTTATTCCAAACTCAAAATGGACAAAATCGCAAACAAAAAGTTGATAAATCAGCTATAAAGATTTGTTCTATATGTAAAAGGAACTACAGATGGTGTTGGATGTATACTAAAATGCTATAATATAAAAACAGCATTTTCTTTTCATCAAAAGATCAGAAATATAATAACCAAATCTAAGAGTACCATCCCTCTTGAATCTCATGGTATTTATCAAATCTCATGTGAAAATTGTAAAGCTTTTTATATAGATATGAATAATTGTCACATCGATGTTAGGCAAGATGGACATGCTAATGCAGTTAAACAACACTCATCATCAATAGCACTCTCACTCCATATTACAGATTCAGGTCATAAAATTGATTTTTCTAGTACCAGAATCATATCCAGATATGATAATCTCTACCAGTGTAAAATCAGAAAAGCTATTGATATACTTATAAGGTCAGATTGTATCAATAAGTAAGATTATACATGCAAACTTCTTCCTATTTGGAAATATTTAAAAAAAAAACATTCTTAATTTAACATTTTAGCTTTTGGTGGAACTTTTTTTTTTTTCAAATCACTGACTGTTGCACTCCTCCAACCATTTTTCTTACTTTTCTCATCCAGTAGATGACTAGTGTGATCAAGTCAAAATGTCATTATATTAATATTTAATTTTTTTAATATGGATTAACCCACAAAATGTCTTTTATATATATGCAATTTGAAAAAATTTAAATGCTTTCACACACTAAATATATAATGTTTTAAATTTTAAAACATTTTTATCTGTCATATGTAAAATAAACCTTACACCTTTTGATACTATATTAAAGTATCAACTATTTTCAAATTGTTTTTTCTTAAATTGAAAATTTAATATGAAAACATATGGTGCTGTCAAAAAAAAATTACTTAGAAATTTAGCTGCTTATATTAGACATTCAACCAACTTTTTAAATTTAAAGGAAATTTTATATATATTGTGCCCTTTTCTATACGTCAATGATGGTTATAAATGGTCAATTACTAAAAAATTTTAAAATTAATATTATATAGTATTTAAAATTATAGACTATATTAAGCAGTAAAAGATTAATATGATATATTTAATAATAAATATTGTGATGGTGAGAATTGTATCTAATTCTATATTTTTCTAAATTGTTTTTCAAAATTTTATATAATTATTTTATATAATATAAGTAGCAAATTTATTAAGACAGATAAAATTAGACTAAACACCGGAAATGACTATGTGACTGTCTGAAATATTCTATGTATAAGCACCGGTTTAAATTAATACTAATAATTAAAATATTTAAATAGTATATTATAGAAGTGGATGGAATTGTCACACATCATAATAAAAATAAGTAGTATACACCTTTATTAATTATTGTTTCAAAATTGTTTTAAAGGTAGTTAAATTGTAATAGATAATAATTGATTTAAAAATAATAATGAGTTAACATTTAAGTCTATTACATCATGATTTTAAAACTTTAGAAATTGTTTATAAATCCAAGTAGGGATTAACCAATAAAAAATAGATCTTGGCAGACAACCAAAATCGCAGCCAACTAATTGTATAAACGGGGGAGAACAAAAATGTGTTGACTCCAGAGCAGAGGTAAAATTTTAAGCTCTCTAATTTTTTTTTCCTTCAATTTATTAGTCAATTTTATTATAATTTTAATAATATCTTTGAAAGAAACCAACTGACAATTTATAAATCATCCGAAGAGAATCTTAGAATAAAATGTTTTAAAAAAAAGTTTTTCATAGTAATGTTTCACTAACTTTACAGTAACCTGCCAGTGGATTCTATCGAAATATAATCAGAGTTTTCAATAAAAAATGGATAGATTCTTAAAACCAAGTTGTAAATTTTATAATGTTCCAAATATGTTAATATTATTCATTGATATAGTTTATATAGCGTATCACTATGAAAGCTGCTTTCGTGCATATAAAATCAATGAAAGGACATTGTGCGCAAAGTTAATGAAGATAATGGAAAATAAAAATAAGTATTATTTGTATAAGAATAGATGGACAAAAGGAATTTTAATATTGAAATAGTTTGAATTGCTTTCTTTAAGATGACTTGAGAAAATACTCTAGAAAATAGTTAAGGATCGAAAGTAGTGTATATAAAATAATAATGAATGAAAGTGAAGTTTACCAAGGAAAACACTTGCCTAAAGAAAAAAAAAATTTTACAGAAGAGAAATATAAAATATTGGATCCATGGAAAATGCAATTGGTACCGTAATTAGTAAATAATTGTAGTTTAACTAGAAATAAAGATGCATCAATGCGCCGAGGTAATATTCGCCAGAACATTAAAAAGCTTCGTGGGATAACTAAATAAAATGTTTTCTAATAATTTTGGATTAAACACTAAAACTAAAGATCATCTAAACAGTTTATTAAATAAACTAATTTATTTAAAACTTTAATAAGCATAAAGAAGAACATTCGGACAAAAGAAGAAATAATAAATATTATGGGACTAACCAAGATTTACCGTCAGAAAAATATGTGATTATGGTTTGAATTATTTTCTTTACTAATCTAAGTTAAATTTAGATAGCGATAGGGAAAACAAAATACATTAATTCGTGATATAACATTATATGAAATAATATGTTTTGATTTTGAATTTTAAAATAAAATTGTATGTATGTGGAAATTTGTATATTTGCGATGCTCGAAGAGAAAGAAACCTACTACGAACTCTGATAGGAAGATAAAGATTGTTTTTGGTAACATTTATAATTATTAATGATATATAATGTATGTTTTATTTATTTAGATCAGCTGAGAATCGAATGAATGTAGCACAAAAGTTTTATTGTTATTTTTGTTGTAAAACGCATTTTTGAAAACAACACTCTAATACACTTTGAGATGTGATTAGATTTTTAAGGATATGCATACGATAATCATTTTATGTGTTATTAATATAGTTCAATATAACCGATGGTTATGTGATATTTTCTGTTAATTTTCCGATTGGGATATTTAAATGTTATTTTAACAAAACGTAGATGTTGAACCTACAGTGTAATAAAGCAAGACAAATTGTTCTTATGGAATAGGGAAATTTTTTTTATATTAGCAAATTTTGTTTATTGTTTTTAAAAGTAGTTAGTATTTTATCGATGTTGGATACAGTAAAAATCTCGAGAGATAGTTTGGGTAGTGACTTGGTAGTACGTGGTGATTCGGAAACCAAGAGGATGTATTAAAAACTAGGATGCTACAGGGAGTGAAATAATAGGCAGTTTTAGATGTTAATCAGCATAGTTAACAAAGCCCTATGACTGGTACCCATGTTGTCTTGGACAGTGGTATTTTATATATTTCTTGTGAGTCGTACTAGATGTTTGGTAAAGCTGAGTAAATAGCTGCCACATCACGCTTATCGCCAAGGTTATTAGACAATGAATGTCGGACCTATTCACACTGTTCCATAAATTTTTGAAGTATATTGCAGATAAGTTATCTATCTATTTTTTCGATATCCTATACATCTTTTGCTATCTTTATCTGTATTTCTTGCAACTACATCGTTATGTGATAAGTCTATTAAAAGGGAAACAATAGATATTTTAGAATGTATGTCATGCTATTATTTGGAATAAGAATAGTTAAGTATTAATGAAGAGTAGATTATGATTATTGAAAGAAAGATGCAGATATCCTAAGAAGGGAAGGAGTTAGAGAATTATTTTAATTCTTTTTTAAGAAATGAACTATAATTTTATAAAAGTATATCCAAATAGAAATATAAAAAAAAATATTAAATATAATTTCACGTTTTCTTATTGTTAATTATATTTTAAAAAATACAAGTATTGCATATTTGAAAAAAATACAATAACATTCGATAATTATAGTATATGTGAAACTGTAACAGGTGATAATTAAACCTGTGTTATAGTATTATACATTAGTATGGCTTATGGAATAAACGTATTATAGTTTACGAGCATTGGAGAACAAACGTTAAAAGTAATAATAATATTTGAATAATATGCGGAGTGACTTATATAAAGTTACAAGAAAATGTAATTTTCTTTTAAAAACCATATTGATTGTAAAATTATGATATTATAAATGATGTTTATCCACATAGATAATTTATAATACAGTAACTTTAATATTAAAAGGTAAAGAATGGTGTTACCCATAAAATAGTTAAAATAAGTGATATGATAAACCTAATGAGAAATAAATAAATAACTTTTAAAAGGCATAATAAGTTTAATTAATGATAAAAGAAATATAAATGTGTATAATTCAGCTATTGTAGTGTAAAGAAAAATGAGGATATCCCTTGTAAATAGATGTAGACGGATTTGTTTGTTTTATTTATTTTTATTGATGTTAATAAAATTTTAAAATTTGTTTATTAAAACTTGTGTCTGAGTTTTGTTTTCTCTACATCATTGCATGAATTCACAGGGTATGTTCACAACCATTAAACTAAGTATATGATTGTTTGCACAAAAGATAAATAGAGAAGTATGTTTAATGTTAAATATTTATTGATGTTCTTGTAATTAAATAATTATCAAATTTTGCATTGCGTTACTGGTCATCAATCCATTATCATAATATTTTGCTAAATTATATGCTATTAGTTGCCACTTGCTTTATTTATCATATTATCTAAACACTGCCACTTATTAATTTATTTTATTACTTAAAGATAAAAAAGGGGATATTAGATTATTAACTAATTTATTACGGTTATAAATTTGCGATGAAAGAAAAGCTGTACTAGTTTGATTAAGCAATGAAGATTGTGATTATTATTGTTTTATTATTAATCTAATTGCAAAGTAGTAGATTATGACATAAAATCCCTTATCATATTTTGCTACCATATGTTTATTAACATATGAATAAATTTAAGAACCTGAGATTATTTTATTTGAGCTAGATGATTACTATTATTATTATTAGAGATAAAAGATTAATACTTTAATTGTTAAATGAGTCTTAGTGATTAGAAGTTGCGGAAGTCATAAGAATACTATGTAGTTATTATGTGTAATAGTAGTATAAGGGGGGATAGTGTTCTTATGCCATTGAGGTGGTATCCTGTGGGATATTGTCTCAATGTAATCTACCTTGTCACCCGTATTTCTACTTCTAGTCTCATGAATTCCTGAATGTTTATTTGAGTTAGTTTAAAACAGAACATAAGTTAATTTAAGAAACTTGAGCTAGTAAAGCATTTAATTGAATATTTCATTAATTATTAGAGCTAGAACCCGGTTAGGTGATTTTCACTATATTATATTTATTTTTGGGGGAAGTGGAGATGCGGGAATGGGGCGGTTAGATTATGGCCCTCAACGTGATTGGCCTGATGTGTAGTGGAGCTACACACGATGACAAGGGCAGAATATATTGTACCGGTAAAAATCACCATGCTTAATCACACACAGTAATCCAAATTCAAACCCAGTCCCTGGCATGACCCACCGATGACAATATTACCGGTACAGGGTTTCCCCTTTACTAGCTCATCGAAAAACACAGACTAAATTACCTACAATCAGCTATTTCATCGATCCCTTATAGTCGGGATATTGGTACGGCTAATAATTTAATGTATATATTTAAGTTGTCGATACAGACAACAGGTGATTGACTAGATGTCGAGAGTAATAATGCAAGAGAGACAAAATTAGGTTAGATAAATTTTTAATAAATTATTGAAACATTGAATAATATTATTTACAGGTACGGTAAAACTCTCATATGTATTTTATAATAAATTGCTGCTAGTCATCAATAATCGGTTTGTACTGATTAACAAACTCATGCCAATATTTATGTGTTTAAATGGTTGTACAGGTTGATATGAGAATCAGAGTAATTGGAGCACTTAAAATATTTAACTACTAGCTTATATTAAGTTGTTTTATTTAATAGATTCAAACCATTGCGTATACGGATAAATGGGAAGCGGTTTTATATAAAAATATAATATATAATACTGATGTACTGATGGTTGCAAGGATTAAGGTACACTACAATAATAACTTGCGGTGCATGAACGGAATACCGGGCAGCTTGTACTTTGACAAGTCTTAATGCCCCCAAGTAGATCCGAGACACTACAACCAGCCGGGATCATTTTCGAACCCCGGTGATCCAAGAGATTACCTGGAGAAGAATTTCTTTTTCTCCATATGGTAGTAAAACGAGACGCCAACTTAGGCGAAGGTAAAGGCATTGCCACCGTAACATCGAGGAAGAGTGATCGGAAGTGGATTTTAAAACGAAATTATATAAACCATTTTATCTATCCGTAACATGTTCTATGCAACAGCCCGATATAACTATTCAATAATAACAGGGCGGAATCAAACGATCGCAAAAGTAACAATTAATTAATTTCACTCTGAAACCCATAACTCCCCAGATTGTTCGGAAGGTAATAATAGCAATAAAATATTCACTTATTATTATTACTCCGTAATAATATATAAAAAAATATAATAAAATTTTAGACTATTTTAAGTATTTGAGATTTGGAGTGTAGATTAAAAATATCATGACAAAGTAAAGGAAACAATAAAAATACTTGAATATTTCTCAACTCAACATAAATGAAACAATTTTTAGTTCGATAAAAGAAAATTACTTTTAAAATGAATATAATAAATATTATGAGATAAACTTTACTGACTTTAATTAGAGTTGAGAAATATTATTATTGGCATCGTTTTGTTTGTAAAATAAGTAATAGTAAAAATATAAATGTATTCACAAATGGATTATTAGTAGGCACAAATATTAATAATTATCATCTAAAGACTAGAGCACAGAAATATTAGAGAAGAAATTTACTGACAGGTTTTTGTGTAACATTTTCAAATGGAAAACAAGAAATTTACATGCAATTAATTAGGTTAACAGATTAAATCTAAAATTATTACTGAGAGGAAAGTTAAAAAGTTCATGTAACAAAAGTTACCATTCTTTCTTCGTCCGGCTTTTCTTCTTGCGGTGATATGTATGAAGAACGTAGGCGCGCATTTTGAATTTCTTAGAATGGCATGGTTAATTTAAATGTTGGAATTTGGAAGACTGGAAGCACGGGAAACATTACAGATCAGCGGTACGAAAGATTTAAATTGGCAGAACAGGAATCAGCTTCTTGGACTTAGCCCATCATTATTGCAGTTTACCGGGCAACTTCTTAATAACGGTTGAAGTGATTTCTCTGGAACAACTACTTTGTTGTAGCTTGAGACGATCTAAGCACAGCCAAGTCAAAAGTTAGAATGTCTATCTTATATCTAAGATGGCTACGGTTGACTTTTCTGCCTAGTTTTAGTTCATGACTCCGCCTCCTTTGATTTTCCGGCCTCCAGCAATATCTAATTTTTTTGACTATACAATAGCCTTTGCCTTTCTTGATAAGAGTTCTATGTTTCTCATTTCCATTGTTCGGTTTTCATTTATTTTTAAATTTAATACATGATTCTAAATTGACAAAACAATTACATCGGAATTCGTGAATACAAACATATAAATTCATTATCTTAATTTATCAAAGTACAAATTAATTATTCTATACATTTTGTACAAGTAAGATTTTGATTAAAAATACTGATCAAAGGAATGTGACTTTTGATCAGCATTTTTAAATGACTTTGTATAATTTGCAAAATTAAAATTTAAAGAAAATATACATGCAATTGAAACTTTTAAATTTAGCTAATATAAATCCACAAACCACACACACATGAATATTATTCATCATGATTTGTGCCATTTATACTCATACTCTTTACATTAAATTCTTTTTAAACAAACACAAAATAAATAACTTAAAATTTATGTGGCTTGGAATAGAAAAAGCCTCATTGCGGGTAAATAGTGGTTTAGAATTACCGTTCTTAAATGACAACCATGAAACTAAGATCGATTCTTCGATCTGTCTGTTTCAATATATATATATGGGTGAGCATGTGTTGGTGTGTCTGTGTATGCTTGTGAGAGAGTATGTGTAAATGTATGTAATGAAATATAGATATACAGATAAATAAATAGCAAAATAAATACATAGATTGATTTTTATTTTCTATTTCAAATGATTATGAAAAAGATGCTTTCAAATAAAAAAATATTTTATATATATATATATATCTGTTTGGCACAGAGTGGCACTACTGTATGGGGAGTTTTGTCTTTGTTTATATATATATATATATACAAAGGAATTTACATATATATATATATATATATATATATATATAATGTAAATTCCTTTGTTAATTAATTGTATAATAAAGAATCACAATGTTTATTTGGTACAGTCTATTAAAATATACTTTAAATCAAATTTCTTCCTTCATCCAAGTATAACGGATATCAGCTTGCTATAATTATATTGTTAAACAATTCTATTACTTGGTGTATCATAATCTAAACATCTACTTTAATGCCAATCAAGAAATAAATAGTAAGATCTCAGGGAATTTAACAAACACAGTTGAATTAAATAAACTACATTGGCCCATAAGTTATAATTCTAAAGTATGACAAAAATGTAATCAAACAAATTGACTAAAATGTTTACTGTGTTTCAATAATAAGATAATGACAGAAATAGGGTATTTTAATCTCATATCATCATCTAACAAATATACTGACTTTGCAACCTTTCTAATATGTTTATCCAGTGGCAAATGTTCTTTTATAATGTTTGGATTAAGAAAAACAATATTGTCAGACACTAGCAAATTTAATAATAAATTTAATAATAATAATAATAATAATAATAATGGCAAAGGGGGAAAAGACTCCTCGCCTGGTTCGGCTTATGGAGGGAGAGAGAAGGGAAAAACCAAAAAGAGATGGAATAATAATAATAATAATAAAAATAATAATAATAATAATAATAATAATAATAATAATAATAATATCTATTTTGTAATAGATTTATGAAATGTGGAGATGTGGAAATTGAAATCACGAATGTACATAAGAATAACTCAAGACACAGTTCTTAAGATTTTAAATAACTAAAACAAATCATTTATTACAATAAAATATTCTTGGTTTAACATAATATTTACAAATGGACTATTTGTCTTATAGATTTTTAAATTATCAAACAAATTTTTAGCATCAGTTTGGGAATATCCCTACTATCAAAGCGAATTAATAACAAAACTTAAATATCCTGATTTCGAACACATACTTTGCCTACATGTTTCATCTATATGACAATAAATAAGTAACATGTTATATTATTAGCACAAAAAAATACATTTGAGAGGATATCACTCTTGATTAACAAAATAAATCCAATTACTTATATTTGGCTTTAAGCAAAGCAACTTTCTCTAATTGACTAATAATCACTTTTAATTACATATACCTTTCATTTATAGCAATAAAATCATGTTTATTCTGATTATTTGATGATTTATAACCCTTATTTAAATAAATACACTGTATTTTAAAATATTTATTTCCCATTTTAATCTTAATACTTTATACTTCTATTAAATGAATGCAATGTATTTCAAAGAAACATTTATTCCTCATTTTAATTTCAATATCTTTATACTTCATATACGCAATAATATTTATATTATGCATGTGTGTGCACGTTCAAGCAGCAATAATATAAAACAATCTTTCTATAAACTCTCCATTCATTAAGAAAATATCATACAATTATTTTATTTCGAACAATGTCGTAATTCATCACTAAAATATGACACTAATACTACATCAACAATTAATCTAACAATTTATCTAGCCACATATTAATTAACACAAAGCTATATTTTCATGATTTTACATACTGTATGTTATAAGAGAAAAATCTACATGATGAGCAGATAACTCTTACTGAACACTTTTACAATTCCTCATTACCAAGAATCTAAGAAAAATGTCACATAACTTCCTAAACATCATTTAATCATATTTCAACAATAACTCATCTACTTCTAAATACACTATTGGTGGGGACTTATTTCCTTATCACCAAGGCCCTAAGAACATCACTTCAAAAAAAAATAACATTAATCATACGCATATAAAATAAACTAGGCTCTACTCATGGAAAAGTATTAACATATACTACATAAGCAAGAACTTTTATCTCTATGGACATTATAACGCAATCAGATTTATTTCTATTCTCATATCTTTTCTAAATATCAAACATTATAAATACATTCTGGCAGATAAATACATACAGATAATATACCAATCCATTCAACTCAGTAGAATACGACAGTGTATGAAATTTATGCATAAAATATTCACAAACTGAACTTTGTCAAACAAATATAATAATTGTGCAAAGCAAACACACACCCGTGAATAAAAATTATATATAATATTAACTCTAAATTACACACTAAGCAGGTAACATGATAATTAAATATTGCATTAAGGTATAACTTTTAATTTAATAAAGTTTAGGTTACTTTTTAAAATTTAATGGTTCTAATTATTATGAATGATCTTTCTTTCATATCTAACAAACTATTTCTATTATACATTCGTTGATTCAAAAAAAAAAAAAATAATTCTCATATTGAGATAATAAAGTATGCAAAATAAATATAAACGTCTCTAATAATATAAAAAAATATATATACTTGTTTCTTTTACCTGTGTAAAAAGAACAATAAAACTTATTTGAATACAATCAATTTTTACTGGCGTACTCCTCATTTAAATACGCTTCAGAAACATTCTTGATAGTCAACATACCCAAATTATAAATAACATATAATAAATAAAGCCCATCTACCTATCATATACATTAATTATAACAAGCAATAAAAAAATAAAGACACAAAGGTTATTAGTTTTATAACTTAAAATAAAAGTTCACTTGCAAAGCTTGGTTCCAGGTTGATGAAATAATATGGGACATATTCAAAAACGAATTTTAAACTAAAATAAACCACTGTAAGATAACCACACAAATATAGTCATGCTTGAATAGAACTCAGCATATTCAATGTTCATAACAAAGTTATTTAAGTTACTGTATCATACATAAGCAATCAATTTATCTTCTATTATGACGAGAATATAATAAATTCTTAACTACTGTTGGACAGGAATTATTTCACTTATTCTGTTGTAGTTCTAAGTTGAATACGTAATTATTTTTTTAGTAGTTTATTGAATAGCATTTAATAATACTTTGTTTTATTTTCCATCTCCATCGAAGAGAACAAAAATTACCAGCATTTCTATCCTTCTATTTGATTTAAACAGATACTTAATTTGAAGTAACTCACATTTTATTTCCTTCATTTCCAAAAATATTAGATAAATAAATACTGCTATCTCTTTATGATGAATTTAAACATGGGATGATTTATTAAAATATGCATGTCCTTAATTTTCTGTTTAATCCTCACAAAAACACAGCACGGAAGATAGTGAAGAATTAAAATATATTCCGTAAAATAGTTCTGCATGCATTTTCCAGATATATTAAAAGAGACATGTTGGTTAGTGGTACAACAAGAATATTCATGCAATTTATTCTTATTTAAAATGATAATTAAGTGAAGTAATATAGACTGGATGTTATTAACATACATTTTTAAGAGAGTAATAGTTATGAAGAGATTAATTCAGAAATGTTTAAATCAAAGAGAATAAAGCAAACTGAGTACCTTTTTTAAACTATAAAACTGCATTCTGAAATTAACTTGTTCCATAATAAATTTATTGGGATCCTTTAGAAATTTTACTCCAAAGTCTTTTTTAAAATCAATTTGACTTCAGCAACTGGTTTTACTCTCACAGATCAGCCACTGTTTTTGGCTACGATTTATTACATAATATGCAAAATTTTCACTGGAGATTTTTTTTAAAAAGGTCTCTTTTGCAAAGTTCATTTCCTTCCACCAGCTTCCTCCCACGCTTTTCTTCTAGCTCAGCTAATTACATATTCAAAAAAAAAATCTTTACAATAAAAAAAATCACTTTGATTTTCAGAACTAAAGGATAAAATAATAATAATAATAATGATAAAATAAATAGCTTTTACAAACCTGAAAAAAAAAGAATATTAATTAAGTATCAAATAAAAATGATTAATAATTTATTTAATTTATAAAATAATCCATTGATTTAACTATCTATTAATCATTGGAAAGAAATATATATTTGTTAATTATTTAAGATAACTACTGTAATTTAAATGTTTTTATTGTGAATGTACTATTGTTTGCTGTTATTAAAGATTAAAATGAAATGAAACATAATGCAGAGTCATACATGCATACACCTGTACTACAACCTAAATATTAAACAATCTTAACTAAATACAATTGAAGTGGCTATTAATTGTTGACAAAAAAATAAGTATCAATGAGCAAAGGATTTTGAAACTATTCACCTAATACTACATTAACTTAAAATAACTTTGCATTTTTCTGACAAAATTTATTAATTCCATTAATAAACAACTCTTCTTCCTTACATTAAATACCTTATTAACCACACCAATAATAATGAATACCTATCAAGTGGTCAATAAACTGCACAAGCAATCCATATTTAAGCTTTAAGCAATCTCCAGCAAAAAAAAATTTAAAATTCTAAGGCTATTTCATTTTTTTTATAATATAATATAATTATTTATTTAAGATACAAAGTATCTTAAACCCCTGTGCCCATTCAGATGGTCAATATATATATATATATATATATATATATATATATATATATATATATATATATATATATATATATATATATATATATATATATATATATGAATTTTGCAAATAAGTATATCAAGATAATGAGGAGAAGACACAACAGATTTCACAATTATAACAATATACTTTTTTGTAAATTAAACTATTAAAATTCTACAAAAAATTAGAAAAGTTGGCAAAATTGATATGTCCATGATAGATGTTTAAAAAAGACAAACGATAAAAAATAAAAAAAATTTTAGTTGTTATGCGGCCAAAACTTTAGTAATAAAGATGGAGAAAATTATTGGGTAATGTAATGAATAATCTTAATAATATTATATTTTTAAATATATAAATTAACCTATTTTCATAAGTATATAAAAATATTTTATTAAAATCATTATAAATGTTTACAGAGAAAGTTGACTTAAAAAAATGAAATTGAATAGTTTCAAGTTAAAAGTATTATAAAGTTATAGTTTTAAAAAACATTTTATTATACAAACATTTCTTGGTGAGTAAACTATACAATATTAAAATGTAGAAAATAATATAAAATTTTCAAAAAATATTTTTCTTAAAGCAATAGTAGTCATTGGGTTAAATAGTGATAAAACATTTAATGCAATATAATGCAGAATTTAAAGATGTTCTATCTGAAGTATTTTTTTAATTGAAATGGTGAACAAAATTTTTGAGAATCTTATAAAATTTACTTAAATCATTTCTATTTGTCAAATATTTATTAGCTTTGAACAAATAATGCTTCTGAGATTTTTGAAAACGTTACTAATATATATATATATAATTCAAACAAATATATTTAACACAGTGTTCAAAATTAAATAATATATTCTTTACCAGAAGTACTTTCAATTGTTTCACTGACAATCTTTATCAACTGTTAATACAAATGTACAAAAAATAAAAACTTGCATTACCCATCATTCAATCTATTCAAATTTCCCACAATTCTATTGTCTTTATATTAGCCGATTGTTTATTCATTAAACCACCTCTATTCCTAGATATCATCATTGCCTCTTTAATTTTACGTTTTTCACTACACCTTTCAATTTGAATAATTTTTATATCTCTATTATTAAATTTAAAACCATAATTACATGTTTTATTATGATCAAATATAATTGAGGGAGTATTCATATTTACTGAAGGTATATTTTCTTTCTGTACATGTTTATATAATATCTTATGATCATTATATCGTTTTTGTAATGTACATTTGGATTCCCCTATATATTTTATTCCACAACCACATTCCAACATATATATAACAGAACTTAATTCAAACTTAGAAATCTTGGCTTTGGAGTTATTTATCATATCATTTATATTATTTAAAGAGAAAAAAGAAATTCTACACAAACCACTAAAAAGTTTATTAATTAATTTAGCTTGTTGATTAGATATAAAAGGAATAGAAATTCATTTATCACTTTTTAATTTACTTAATATCTTCTTATTATTATTCTTATTTTGATTATATTTTGTAATTGTATTATAAATAATATTCCTTCCATAACCAACATTCAACATATCAGTAATATATACATTAATATTTTCAATTTTATCACTAACAAATTTGCACAAATAATCATTTCTAAATAAAAATGACTTCAAACCAGCTAATTTATGACTCATATGAACTTTAGAATTATATGGAATATAACCCCTAATTGCCACAGGCTTTAAAATCATATTATAATCAAACACATTATTATTTCTTTTAATAAATATATCTAAAAACTTTATAGAATCTTCTTTCTCTTTTTTAACATCCATTTTACATTATTAATCATATTTAACTCATTAAACAAATTAACTATTATTTCATTATGTGCACATATAAATACATCATCAACATATCTACAATATACTTTAATTCCTTTATATTTTATCTGAGACAATATCTTAACTTCATAATTAGAAATAAAAAAAATTACAAAGCTGTGATATCACCGGAAGACCCATTGGCCAACCAAAATTCATTTTATAAAAGCAATCATTAAACCTAACATATATATTATCATTCACAAATCTTAATATTTTAACAATAAAATTCCTAATATTATTATCTATAGATTTTAAAAACAAAGCTCTTTCAATAATCTCTATTGATTCCATACGATTAATTGAACCATACATTTCAGATATGTCAAGTGTACACATAACATCATTATTATCAATTTTTATATTTTTAATCCTATTAATAAAATCAAATGATGATGAAATCGTATAATCTCCAAATCCAAGCACATCTTGCATTATTTTTTTAATATATCTACAAGCATTATAATAAAAAACACCACCAAAATCAACAATTACTCTTAATGGATAATTGTTGATTTTGGTGGTGTTTTTTATTATAATGCTTGTAGACATATTGAAAAAATAATGCAAGATGTGCTTGGATTTGGAGATTATACGATTTCATCATCATTTGATTTTATTAATAGGATAAAAAATATAAAAATTGATAATAATGATGTTATGTGTACACTTGACATATCTGAAATGTATGGTTCAATTAATCGTATGGAATCAATAGAGATTATTGAAAGAGCTTTGTTTTTAAAATCTATAGATAATAATATTAGGAATTTTATTGTTAAAATATTAAGATTTGTGAATGATAATATATATGTTAGGTTTAATGATTGCTTTTATAAAATGAATTTTGGTTGGCCAATGGGTCTTCCGGTGGTATCACAGCTTTGTAATTTTTTTTATTTCTAATTATGAGGTTAAGATATTGTCTCAGATAAAATATAAAGGAATTAAAGTATATTGTAGATATGTTGATGATGTATTTATATGTGCACATAATGAAATAATAGTTAATTTGTTTAATGAGTTAAATATGATTAATAATGTAAAATGGATGTTAAATGAAGAGAAGGAAGATTCTATAAAGTTTTTGGATATATTTGTTAAAAGAAATAATAATGTGTTTGATTATAATATGATTTTAAAGCCTGTGGAAATTAGGGGTTATATTCCATATAATTCTAAAGTTCATATGAGTCATAAATTAGCTGGTTTGAAGTCATTTTTATTTAGAAATGATTATTTGTGCAAATTTGTTAGTGATAAAATTGAAAATATTAATGTATATATTACTGATATGTTGAATGTTGGTTATGGAAGGAATATTATTTATAATACAATTATAAAATATAATCAAAATAAGAATAATAATAAGAAGATATTAAGTAAATTAAAAAGTGATAAATGGATTTCTATTCCTTTTATATCTAATCAATAAGCTAAATTAATTAATAAACTTTTTAGTGGTTTGTGTAGAATTTCTTTTTTCTCTTCAAATAATATAAATGAAACGATAAATAACTCCAAAGCCAAGATTTCTAAGTTTGAATTAAGTTCTGTTATATATATGTTGGAATGTGGTTGTGGAATAAAATATATAGGGGAATCCAAATGTACATTACAAAAACGATATAATGATCATAAGATATTATATAAACGTGTACAGAAAGAAAATATATCTTCAGTAAATATGAATACTCCATCAATTATATTTGATCATAATAAAACATGTAATTATGGTTTTAAATTTAATAATAGAGATATAAAAATTATTCAAATTGAAAGGTGTAGTGAAAAACGTAAAATTAAAGAGGCAATGATGATATCTAGGAATAGAGGTGGTTTAATGAATAAACAATCAGCTAATATAAAGACAACAGAATTGTGGGAAATTTGAATAGATTGAATGATGGGTAATGCAAGTTTTTATTTTTTGTACATTTGTATTAACAGTTGATAAAGATTGTCAGTGAAACAATTGAAAGTACTTCTGGTAAAGAATATATTATTTAATTTTGAATACTGTGTTAAATATATTTGTTTGAATTATTATTATATAATTTAAAAATACAGACATTTAATGGTTGTAGTTATTTTATATATATATATATATATATATATATATATATACACACACAAAGAAATCAAGTCATAAGTCACATGGTCTAATTTAACAAGCTTGTATTAGAATTTTTATATAAAGGGCCTTGATAAGCTTTTAGCAAGCTTTCCATGATATCTCCAATCTTAGACCGGTTTCTGCTACTGGCTTTCTAGATTTAAAATACCAACCCAAGAGCAGCACTTTATCTAATAGTTAACTATTAAATAATATTTCTGAAATTTTCAAAGATCTATGTCTTTCAATTCAGCTATCTGACTTAAATAGCCATATGGGATGGAACCATGTTCAGAAACACCATATAAATATCTTAAAAAATAAAATTACAACAGCCTTAATAGCAAAAATAAAACTACAAACAAATCTAGTTTTATGTCACATGACTTAATTTAACAAGCTTGTATTACAAATGTTATATAATGAGCTTGCAAATAGATCTTCCCAAGCTTTTCAGAGTATCCCCAACCTCAGTCTGAATCAAAAATTGAATAAAACACAACTGATAACTTTCTGGTATACATTATGAATTAATATGTAAAAATTTCAATGGTATAGAATGTCCAATAGATAAAGACTTTCTAAAATCAATCAAATATGTATTGTTTAGAATGATAAAAAAACATAGAAGTACAAAAAAGATTATCTATATCTGATGTAAAATCTTCAATTTTCACAAATAAAATTGTAATTAAAATAACGAATAAAAATACTAGCTCTTAATGATGTCTTGTAAATAATATGATATCAAAATAATATTAACCAAATAATATAAACATATAATGAACTTAAGCACAAACTAAAATTGATAATACCATTTCAGTTAGCAAGTCAGTCATTATAATAGAATAGGAGAATATGGGTTTAGGTTGTGTTTATAAATAATATAATCTGAAATTTATGTTAATATACGACTCAAATATTTATAAAAACTAGAAAAACTAAAAAAAAATAATCCAGTTAAGATAAGTAGTGATTCTAATTAAAAAATATAACAACCAAATTCAATATCTGAAAAAAAAATTACTTTATTGTTTATTCATAATTTTTAATTTATCATTTGTATTACTCACAAAAATCTTATTCAAACCAAATAAAATACTTCTTACCTGAGATAATCAATAAGTTTTGAACTTATAAAGTAGTAGCATAAGAATTTTTTTTTTATTTTTTATCTTGTATCCCAAATGTTAAAAAAATCTCAATGTGTCTATAAAAAAATATTCTGCCTAATAAAATATACAAAATAAATAATTTCCAGAAAGTGGATATGCATTTGTAATAATGACAATTAGCCTCTTGTCTATCAAAAACTAGAAATTGAAGGTGTTTGACTGTATCAATGATAAAATGAGTCTACCATCTATAATTTATATTTTTGTGAAACCAATGATACTATCATATTATATTTATTGTGTCACAGAGATTTATATATATTTTGCATATAGCTCATTTACTAAATATAGACTTGAAAATAATATGTGCAAAATGTGGCAAAAACACCAATTCCACAGAATGAGTGCCAAGACATAGGTAAGTTTCTGAATTTGATTTTTTGCTTGCATACAATTCCATGTTGTATATTTAACCATTGGTGCTGTACCCACCACCTTAAACCTTTTCTTATTTGTTTTATGAGTTGTATTTTTATATGGTAATATGCTTAGTAAATTTTATGATTACTTCATCATAGGAAAATTTCTGTACACCTGATAATCAGTTTTGAAATATACATTGCACTGTGCTATAATAGTATAATTTTATATATGAAAATCATTACTTGTTATACAAACACAGACATAAAAGTACAACACACAAACACACTTATACAAATATAGACACACTAATAAATTATTAAATCTTTTGAGAATAATTATGCCTATAAAATAAGATTGCCTTAAACTGAGATAGAGCCTCAAAACTATATTGTACATAAATCACTACTTTCATTATATCTGAATATAAGCATAATTTATATACTACACCTATACACTTGTTCAAATTCAAACACCTTAGTCGCTTATATATTTATCAAATAATGAAAAAATTAAAATAATATTCAAATAATAAAAAAAAAACATAAAATTGAATACTTAAGTATGTAATGTTTATCTTTGCAATGAAGCCTTAAAATTAAAAAGTCATCAAAACATGTCAAATCCACTTTATTACTAATTCTGATCCTTAAAAAAGTTACACCTTAGATTTCTTCATACAATGTAATAAATTGAGCAATAATTTTATTAGCAGAAATATTAATAAAAAAATTGAGAATTTGTCTGATATTAATATGCCAAACAACATTTTAAAAAGGAAATCGAACTGCAGAGAATGATTGCATTGGAATATGAATAGTGCATTTTGTTTTTCCCACATTTAAAAATATATTATCCAATCTAAATGAAGAAAAAGGTCCCAAATATTGGTAGGCCAATAATAATAGAACAAGAAAATATATTATCTCAAATGAAGAAAGAAAATACAATTTGCCCCAATGGTTGGGACCGCCAATTGTAATGGAACAATGATATGTTATAAATAAAGAAAAGATTTGGATAAAATATATCTATAAGATATATATATGATGCACTTATAAATTAACCAAGCTTCAGGGTAATTTGCCAATTATAATAAAATGTATGTGCCATGCAAGAAGAAATAACATATCTTCCACCATTCAACTCAATATAAATATTATACATATAAGAAGTGTAATAACTGATATAATAGCATGTTTTTACATATATTAAATGTATAGAAACTACTTCAAAATGAACATATTAAAATATACTGCTATCCTGGCTAACTATATAAAATAAACTTAATAATGTAGAGCATTGACTAAAGTACATTACTAATTAGTTCTCATGGTTAATTGAACTTACAATTAATTATATACCAAATATAATTTGAAACAAAAGGAATTTTATTGAATCCAAAATATATCTATTCAATTGAAATTAACAATAATTTAATACTATCATATCTGATAGCTTGTACAGCTGATGTACTAAAAATAGAGAAAAATAAAATTAATAAAACTCAAAATCATTATTTTATATAAAATAAATGATATAGCTTTATTTCAACATTGCGATTTTAGATTTATAATAGCATGTATATACATATATACATATCAGGGAAACATAATAATAGTTTTGTTTTGCAAATGCTCAATTTTTCTATATGTAAATTAAGTATAGGTTTTAACAGTAACACTTATAATTTGAAATTTATATTCACATAGGAACTGTATAAGCCGTTATGATATTAAATAAATATACAAAGAGGCAAACAAATTGTACATATCTCATTAAACGAGTAACTTATATCATAGATGGATTTCTTTAATATATGCTTTTTTAAATACTACTTTAAGGTAGAAAATAAATAAATGACTGAATTAAGTAAATATTAAATGGATTAATGGATGAGCCATTTTATCAGAAGTCATTTATACATACATAAGTTATAAATTCAATGTCCACACATTGTAAATCATCTAAATAAACATTTAAAATAACTAAATGATTTACATTTACATTGGAAAAGTTATGGATAATCATAGCATATACATAACATGTGTGGATCATACCAACTGGCCATATGCTTATAATTTCAAACATTTACAATTACAAAATAATGTTGGTTGGTTTATGAATGATTACAAATCATGATAGCACAAAATACAGACATTCTTATACTTTAAAGCACTAACATAACTGAGTGCATTCTAAAGAAATCACATTCTATAAACAAACTTATCTTAACATTACATATTAAAATACAAGTAACCTCACCTACTAATGTGGTAAAATTTAGTTTTAATTAAATCTCATGAGTGATAGACCCAAAAAAGACTCCATAATGCAACTAGCATAAATATATCAAAAGCATGGTGGCTTCCAAAATAACACCTACATTTGAGGCAAAATAGGATGCCTGAACCTTTTGTCTCAGCACATCAGGGAAATATATGGAGAGACCCATCAAAAACAACAAAAATGGGTACCTAGGAATATGTGATTACAATCACTGGAAACATAAGTACTAACTGACTAAAATATAAAAAAAGATAATGACTATCATATGTAATATTGGCACTGAGATATAATGCACACAAGTATAAATTATTAAATATTTTAATATTAAATAATTAATCGATATGAATAAAATGTAACAAGATTGTGAGAATAATAATTAAAGAACTAAGATAATTATTAAACAATGATGTTATTTATAAATAAAGTTTTATAAATTTGTACATTTATACAATTCCTATGCAATGAAATATAATTTATTTATTTACAATTTAAATTGACAAATGACTTTTATTATTTAGTACACCTGTATGCAAACATGAATCAAATAAAAAGTATATATATAATACATATTTTGCGGCTTCATCTGTGTTAAAAACGTTTAATATTAATATACTGACATTTCGACTTGGTCGCACAAGTCATCCACAGAGTTATAAAAGATAGAAATACAGTTGTAGAGCTGCAACAATAACTGATTTGAATAAAACATTAAAATTCCACCAATAGCAAGAATGTTAAATTTAGGAATGTTTTTTAAAAAAATATTTCCAAATAGGGGGAAGTTTGCATGTATCATCTCGCTTATTGATACAATCTGGCCTTTTAAGTATCTCAATGGCTTCTCTAATTTTGCATTGGTAGAGATTATCACATCTGGATATGATCCTGGTAGTAGAAAAATCAATTTTATGATCTGAATCTATAGTATGGAGTGAGAGTGCTGATGATGATGAGTGTTGTTTAACTGCATTAGCATGCTCATCTCTGCTAACACTGATGTGACAATTACTCATACCTATGTAAGAAGCTTTACAATTTTATATGAGATTTGATAGACACCATGAGATTCAAGAGGGATTGAATCCCTAGGTTTGGTTATTATATTGCTGATCTTTTGATGAGCAGAAAATGCTGTATCTATATTATAGCATTTTAATATACGTCCAATACTGTCTGTAGTTCCTTTTACATATGGAACACAAATCCTAATAGCTGATTTATCATGTTTGTTTCCTATTTTGTCCATTTTAGGCTTGAAATAAGAAGTTTTTTTATAAATTTGTAATTATAACTATTTGCTAATAAAACACTATTAAAATGATTTATTTCTTCTTTCAGATATGTCTTATCTGAAAGGTTAATTGCTCTATTTAAAAGAGTTTTGGCTACATAAACTATCTGAGTTGGGTGATGATGAGAATGGAAATGTAAAAATCTATCTGTGTGTGTATCCTTTCTGTAAATAGAAAAAGATAAAATATTTGGTGTTCTGGTGACTAGAACATCAAGAAAAGGGAGTTTTCCATCAGAGTCTGTCTCCATTGTAAATTTAATATGAGGATGAATATTATTTAAATG
The DNA here is from genome assembly GCA_028023455.1 of Epiperipatus broadwayi. Classification (NCBI taxonomy): domain Eukaryota; kingdom Metazoa; phylum Onychophora; class Udeonychophora; order Euonychophora; family Peripatidae; genus Epiperipatus; species Epiperipatus broadwayi. Next base: position 285,773 of record JAQFVV010000087.1, read on the forward strand.
TAAGAAAAAATCATCTAATTTATTTTTTCCATGTTGCCATATGACAAAAGTGTCATCTATGTATCTGAGCCAAATGAGAGGTTTTAAAGATGATGATTCTAAAGCACGAGTTTCTATATATTCCGTGAATAAATCAGCTATTACTCCTGACATAGGTGAGCCCATAGGAATACCAAAAACTTGTCTGTAATGCTGTCCATTGTATATATATATATATGTTCAAAAGATGGCGCTTTACCAAAACCACCGACCAAGTGTAAAATTTGTTTACATAAACGAAAAAAGAGTCAGAATTAACTACCTCTTTCATTTGCTCACCCCCAGATCAGCTGATTTCAAGCTGGTTTGCTCTCCTCAGTTAGGGATAGAGTATAGAAACTAGATCTAAACACTGACTCTCAATTGTTTATGCAAAACGTTTTTATCAGATTGCAAGCGTGAATTTTTCAGACCGGTAAAGTCTTCAAACTCAGCCTAGCAAGCCAGATATTTATATGGGTCTGATCTCAGTTCAGTATCACCATATAATCAAAGTCTCTGCAATATATATCATTGCAAGAAAACTTTTTACATTTATGAAAAACAAAAACAAGTTACTCATGTAACCTGCTATCACTTGTTATTTATGTTCAAAAGATGGCGCTTTACCAAAACCCCCGAACAAGTGTAAAATTTGTTTACATAAACGAAAAAAGAGTCAGAATTAACTACGTCTTTCATTTGCTCACCCCCAGATCAGCTGATTTCAAGCTGGTTTGCTCTCCTCAGTGAGGGATAGAGTATAGAAACTAGATCTAAACACTGACTCTCAAGTGTTTATGCAAAACGTTTCTATCAGATTGCAAGTGTGAATTTTTCAGACCGGTAAAGTCTTCAAACTCAGCTTAGCAAGCCAGATATTTATATGGGTCTGATCTCAGTTCAGAATCACCATATAATCAAAGTCTCTGCAATATATATCATTGCAAGAAAACTTTAAAGGTACATTTATGAAAAACAAAAACAAGTTACTCACGTAACCTGCTATCACTTGTTATTTATGTTCAAAAGATGGCGCTTTACCAAAACCACCGAACAAGTGTTAAATTTGTTTACATAAACGAAAAAGAGTCAGAATTAACTACCTCTTTCATTTGCTCACCCCCAGATCAGCTGATTTCAAGCTGGTTTGCTCTCCTCAGTGAGGGATAGAGTATAGAAACTAGATCTAAACACTGACTCTCAAGTGTTTATGCAAAACGTTTCTATCAGATTGCAAGCGTGAATTTTTCAGACCGGTAAAGTCTTCAAACTCAGCCTAGCAAGCCAGATATTTATATGGGTCTGATCTCAGTTCAGTATCACCATATAATCAAAGTCTCTGCAATATATATCATTGCAAGAAAACTTTAAAGGTACATTTATGAAAAACAAAAACAAGTTACTCATGTAACCTGCTATCACTTGTTATTTATGTTCAAAAGATGGCGCTTTACCAAAACCACCGAACAAGTGTAAAATTTGTTTACATAAACGAAAAAAGAGTCAGAATTAACTACCTCTTTCATTTGCTCACCCCCAGATCAGCTGATTTCAAGCTGGTTTGCCCTCCTCAGTGAGGGATAGAGTATAGAAACTAGATCTAAACACTGACTCTCAAGTGTTTATGCAAAACGTTTCTATCAGATTGCAAGCGTGAATTTTTCAGACCGGTAAAGTCTTCAAACTCAGCCTAGCAAATGATAGCAGGTTACGTGAGTAACTTGTTTTTGTTTTTCATAAATGTACCTTTAAAGTTTTCTTGCAATGATATATATTGTAGAGACTTTGATTATATGGTGATACTGAACTGAGATCAGACCCATATAAATATCTGGCTTGCTAGGCTGAGTTTGAAGACTTTACCGGTCTGAAAAATTCACGCTTGCAATCTGATAGAAACGTTTTGCATAAACACTTGAGAGTCAGTGTTTACATCTAGTTTCTATACTCTATCCCTCACTGAGGAGAGCAAACCAGCTTGAAATCAGCTGATCTGGGGGTGAGCAAATGAAAGAGGTAGTTAATTCTGACTCTTTTTTCGTTTATGTAAACAAATTTTACACTTGTTCGGTGGTTTTGGTAAAGCGCCATCTTTTGAACATAAATAACAAGTGATAGCAGGTTACGTGAGTAACTTGTTTTTGTTTTTCATAAATGTACCTTTAAAGTTTTCTTGCAATGATATATATTGCAGAGACTTTGATTATATGGTGATACTGAACTGAGATCAGACCCATATAAATATCTGGCATGCTAGGCTGAGTTTGAAGACTTTACCGGTCTGAAAAATTCACGCTTGCAATCTGATAGAAACGTTTTGCATAAACACTTGAGAGTCAGTGTTTAGATCTAGTTTCTATACTCTATCCCTCACTGAGGAGAGCAAACCAGCTTGAAATCAGCTGATCTGGGGGTGAGCAAATGAAAGAGGTAGTTAATTCTGACTCTTTTTTCATTTATGTAAACAAATTTTACACTTCTTCGGTGGTTTTGGTAAAGCGCCATCTTTTGACCATAAATAACAAGTGATAGCAGGTTACGTGAGTAACTTGTTTTTGTTTTTCATAAATGTACCTTTAAAGTTTTCTTGCAATGATATATATTGCAGAGACTTTGATTATATGGTGATACTGAACTGAGATCAGACCCATATAAATATCTGGCTTGCTAGGCTGAGTTTGAAGACTTTACCGGTCTGAAAAATTCACGCTTGCAATCTGATAGAAACGTTTTGCATAAACACTTGCGAGTCAGTGTTTAGATCTAGTTTCTATACTCTATCCCTCACTGAGGAGAGCAAACCAGCTTGAAATCAGCTGATCTGGGGGTGAGCAAATGAAAGAGGTAGTTAATTCTGACTCTTTTTTCGTTTATGTAAACAAATTTTACACTTGTTCGGTGGTTTTGGTAAAGCGCCATCTTTTGAACATAAATAACAAGTGATAGCAGGTTACGTGAGTAACTTGTTTTTGTTTTTCATATATATATAATTGCAACATATTCGCATATTTGAAGCTATAAAATGTCTTTAAAATAAATAAACAAACATATATACTAAAATCGACTTTCATCATTCTTAAAATTTTAACATTCAAAAGAAATTTGTAAGTTCGTTTCCAAAGATTTCAGTTGTATATTTTTTTTTCATAAAGATATATTTAAATGTTACAGAAAAAAAAAGACAATAAAAAAAAAACAAAAAAAAAATTGTGTTACCATCTAACTGCTTTAGTGTCCTGTCATTTTCAAATCATCCAGTTACTTCCAAGCACTTTCACTTATTTTATTCATCCTAAAATATCTTAAAGTGATGTAAAATATGTACATATTACAAGTAAATTAATAGATTTGTTTCTTGTTGTTGAAACAATTAATTTCAGTCATTTCCTGGATATTCCATTATATCAGCGGTTAAGTTGAATATTATTTTTGGATCATTAAGAAATTTGGAAGTTATAATAGAATATATCAATACAATTATGATAGCTATTTTTTAAAACTTCTTTTAAAATGCCAGTTTACTTTTGAGGTTTTATGCTTCACAAAGTTTCCAATGTTGTTAGATGGGCAAGTAGATAGGCAAACGCCTCAAAATGATAAAGTTGAACTTAGCAAATCATCTTTAGTATTAATCCTTAATCCAATAATTATTGTAAGAAAATTTATAAGAAAAATTGGAGAAATGACCAATGAAAGTAATGTCTCTTTTTTATTTTTATTAACCAACAATAATGATGATGATTACCCTGCATTCTATACCCAGCTCCTCTCCTATTGTTATAAATCCACATGCTGATTTAAAAATAATCTTTAACACTATTGTTTAGCAATTTTAAAATATTTTTTTTTAAATAACAAAATAAAAAAAAATAATGTCAATAAAAAAAAAATACATATATATATTACATTGAAAAATTTATGTTGTAATTTACAAACCAAATGAATATTTAAAGAACCAGAATAACACTACTATATCTTTTTATAATTTTTTAAAAAATAAATAAGTAAAGGTACAATATAATTGTATTTAGCAATTTAAATACCACTGCTAACGCTTATTTCTTTATACACACATTTATAATTATATACATATATTGCCATTATAATGATCTATCTCAAAACAAAGCATATATCATAATAAATAAATAAACCTGAACTAAATAACAATAAAACAATTAATAACAATAACACTAACAACTTATTTACAAATCCTTAAGTAAATCTATATCAAAGAAATTTTTAAAAACCACACTAGAGTTTCAAAAAGTAAGGATGTATTTTCTATCCTGTACAATATATACACACACATTCTCTCAATAATAATAGACTAATTTTGTTCACCTATTATTTGTAAAATGCATAGAGTAAATAAAAATATCAATGAATGAATCTCTCAATATATAATTTACTTTATTATGTCTTTCTAAGAATAAAGTATTAACATAGATTTTATTGCTATATGAAATAAATCAACAATTTAAATTACCACATGTTAAGGAAAGTTAAAATTACAATGGCCATCTATTAATGAGGTAAGCTATCTAATCTATTTTTTCCCACTTGAGGATTACAATAAAACAAGGCAACATTTTTTTTAGGAATATGATACTTCCATGCTTATATTTAGGCTCTTGTGATGCTATTTATTGCAGAGGCATTTACTATATTGGTGAAACTGAGTTGAATTTAGACCCCTATAACTATCTGGGTTGAAAAGCAGGATTTGATGACATTTAGGTGTCTGATAAGTTCTGACTTTCAAATCGATAGAAACGTGTTTTATAAGTACTGATATTTGAGTAGTATTTTAGATCTAGTTTTTAGAATCCCAGCTCTTCATTGAGGTGAGCCATAAGCACAAAATCAATTGGTCTGGAGGTAGGGATTTAATGATAAAGATTTTGAGTTCTTTCTCTTTTAGCACTTATAAAAATAAATCTTGTTTAGAGCTATTGAGAAGCTCCATCTAGTGATCATTTAAATACAAGCTTAAAAGCAAATTACAAAATTTATGACTTGTTTTATTAATTATTATAAGTGTACCTTTGAAGGCTTTTGTGATGCTATATTGCAGAGGCTTTTACTATATGGTGAAACTCAGCTGAATTCAGACCCATATAGCTATCTTTTTTTTCATATATCTGGAGGATTGTCTGCAGTCTTTTTACTAGAAGAGATCAATCTTTTGATCAATCAGTGATTTATATATCAGACAAGGATGAATTTTTTTTCATTTTAATTTTTACCAATGATAATTTCAATATTAATATTATGTTATAAATAAGAATTTACAATGCAAAATATTTTATAGAATGTTTTGAGGATAAACTATATTTTATGCTTGCTTGATTCATATGTTAAGAAGGTTTAAAAACATTTAGAAATAAATTTTAATTTGATGAAAAAAATGTATTTTGCATTAAACAATTATTATTTATATTTTAAAAAGTTTTTTTAAAGTGTGTTTTTTTATTTCTGAAAAAAGCTACAGAGGCTAAATTATTTGATATATATATGTTGATACGAAGACTTTCATATAAAAGACATATTTTTTGGGTTCATCTGTGTTAAAATATTTTAAATATTGATATACTGACATTTCAACTTAGTCACGCAAGTCATCTACTGGATGATAAAGGTAGAAAGACAGATGTAGAGATGCTACAATCACTGATTTGAAAAAAAAAAACATTAAAATTTTACCAGTAGCAAAAATGTTAAATTAAGATTGTTTCTTAAAATAATCTTTCCAAATAGGAGGAAGTTTGCATGTGTCATCTCGCTTATTGTTACAATCTGGCTTTTAAAGTAACTCAATGGCTTCTCTAATTTTGCACTGGTATATATTATCACATCTGGATATGATCCAGGTACTAGAAAAATCAATTTTATGACCTTAATCCATAGTATGGAGTGATAGTGCTGCTGATGACGAGTGTTTTTAACTGCATTAGCATGCTCATCTCTCCTAACACTGATGTGAAATTACTCATACCTATGTAAGAAGCTTTACAATTTTCACATGACATTTGATAAACACCATAAGATTCAAGAGGGATTCAATTTTTATGCTTGGTTAGAAGATATGAGCATGCTAAAGCATTTAAACAGCCCTCATTATCATCAGCACTCTCACTCCATAATATGGATTCACGTCATAAAATTGATTTTTCTAGTACCAGGATCATATCCAAATGTGATAATATATACCAGTGCAAAATTAGCGAAGCCATTGAGATACTTAAAAGGCCAGATTGTATCATTAAGTAAAATGATACATACAAACTTCCTCCTATTTGGAAAGATTTTTTTTTAAAAACAATCTCAATTTAACATTTTTGCTATTGGTGAAACTTTAAGGTTTGTTTCAAATCAGTGGTGGTAGCATCTCTAGTACCATCTTTCTACCTTTTACCACCCAGTGGATGACTTTTGTGACCAAGTTTAAATGTCGATAGATCAATATTTAAAATATTTTAACATGGACAAATGTATTAGATTATGGAGGCCAAACTTTTAGATATAGAATGTGACTTTTTTGGTGGAAGTGTATCTGAGAGAGTAATGTTTTTTGCAGGTTTTCGAACTGGAAACCAGATAAAAATGTTTTTGCTGAAACAAAAACAGGAAGAAAAAAATAATGGTTCAAAGTCTTGGTTTTTTTTAAAATGTACTACATAATTTTTGGGTTTTTTATAAGGGCTTTTTAGGTACTCAGAAATATTGGTGACATTTTTATAAGATACGAGCTGATGGATTTTTTTTTCAATAAGACACAAACAGATGAAGATATTTTATATGTCTACCATTAAATTACCTCATCTTCCTGTAGTATTACCATTTGTCCATGTCACTTTATAAAATATCTATTAATGCACTGTTGCATGAGAATATTCATAAGCAGCTTTAACTGGCTTTTAAACAACTAATTTTTACATTAGTTTGCTAATATTATGGTCATTTTATTAAGAAAAATATACTGTATCATGCTTCTCTTTTTATACTTATTTTACAACTAAAAATCAATAATATTTAAATTTAGAAGTTATAACAGTGAGATAAGGCTGGCCTTCCAAAATGCTGGTTGGATGTTTTCATTCACTACACAAGAGAAAACTTATCCACTATCTTGACAGTTCTAAGTTATTTGTTTTGAATTTTCAAAGTAAAATGTGTGTTTTAGAGTATATTTTTTAAATATTTATTAGTATTTTCATAAAATATGTGGGAAAATATAATTATTTTAGAAGAATAGTTCAGATTTTGGTAAAAAAAATATTTACATTTAGGCAAAAATAAAATCAATGACATAGGCTGCATTTTGTAATAAAATAAGAAAAGTATGTTTTAAATTATCCACTATAGAGTGTTTTTTTTTTCAATTATAAATACAAAATTATTTTTGAAAAAACTTTTATTTACTTTAATAATCTGGAAAATTGTTAATTTTTTTTTAAAATCTAAACTAAATTATTTATAATTTTAAAAGATTAAATATACTTTTATTGCTGATTCTGTAATTGACAAATCAAAAATATAAAACTTTAATTCACTCATCCAATAGGTATTTTGAATGAGGTATTAGTTAAATTACAATTATTAAATTATTATATGAAGTGTTTTAAATAAATTTACAACTTCTTTGTATTAAAATCAGTTCAGTAAAAATCCTTGTTTTTCCAGGGCAATTTATTTTAGTTTCTCCTCAGAAAAATGGCAAGTAAATATTTCTAAAAATTTTGGCTCTAGTGTTACACAAAAAAAATAAATTATTTTCAGCTTTTTCCAACATGGATATTTGGGATCACCAATAACAACAGGTGTTATTTTAAATTTAACAATTTTTAAAGGAGAGTAAATTTGAATATATTTTTTTTCAAATCAGATCTGAATTTATCACTATAATTTGGTAATGATCACATCAACTTCATGATCAATGTCTTGGCCACCCCTTAACTGGAAGATAATTTGTTGGTATTTATTTGGGAAAATAATTACTATGTGCAGAAAGCCCTTAAACATGGGGAAATATTTATTCTACTGTAGATTGAAAATGATTAAAACTAATTATGCCAAATTTTAATTAATATTTATTTAATTCAGAATTAGAAAATTTGTTTTAAATCACATATCTATATCGATTTTTGTGACTTCTGTTTTATTAGATACAACTTTCAGATGGTACTAAAAGTAATGTTTGTTAGTGAATGTACTTTATGAAAATAAGTATGTGTTATTATTGTAAACTTAATTAAAAATAATCTTTATTCACATTACTGCAATCTTATTATTTTGAGAAAGTTAATGAAACAACAACCTATACTTCCATTTTTTGGCAATTGATTAACTAAAAAATATTTCTTACTGTTTTTTATAACGACATTTTGAAGTTATTTTTTTCTCAAAACCATATAAATATTGTTCAATCCTGTTAGTAAAATTATAAAGCTGTAATCTATACACAAAATAATTAGCGTTTTTATTAAAATGAATAATATTGAACTCTATTCAATTAACAACATGCATTTCGCATTGTATTTATTTAATTTGGACATTGCTTAGCATTGCCTAGGGCGAAGGAAAAACTTGCATATTCTAGAATTTATAATTCACTTATCCCGAACAGTTTTATCAGAGTTCAACTTCTTATGAAGAATCTAACTAAGAAAGTCATTCATGAATTTATTTTTCGTTTTAAAATGTATTAATTTATCAGTTTAAATTTAAAGATTTTTTTAATTTTATTGAAAGTTTGAATATTATTATATTTTTATCTTTAAATTAAAAATGAAAATAATTTGGAATTGAAAATAATCGCGGATATTTTTTATTTATTTTCAGTTTGATATTTAAACGTAAAATGTTATTATTCAAACCGTAAGTATAACAGTAGTTATTTTTAACACATTTTAACATTAGTTATCGAAGATTTATTATTGTTAAAAATATAGTTTTTTCTCTAGAAAAAATTTTAAAGATTAATTTGAAAAATAATATAAAATAAGTTTTTTTTTTTAAAGTGTTGTTTTATTTTTTTATGTTTTTTCTATATAAACAAGATTTTATAAAAAAATGTAGACAATTATATCCGTATCACTATGCCTGTAAATTTCACATACATTTTAGCTATTGTATAAACACAAAGCAGAAATTCAAGTTCAAAACTATCTTTTTTTAATATATATATATACCCAGTAGAATCATTAATATACAAGCGTATATATAAATTTTAGTGTGAGATAAAAAACAAAAAATAAATAAATAAATAAATACATTTCTCATTATAGGGTAAACTTCTCTTCAATAAATCATTTTTGAAAAACTGTAATAAGAAGTTTTTACTTATAAGAACTGTTTATTGCTAGATATTAAAGGTTTAACAGATTTATTTATTACGCCTGTTATATATATGTTGATACAAAGAGTTTCACGGGTTGCATATATAAAAGACGTATTTTGCGGTTTCATCCGTGTTAAAAATTTAAATATTGATATATCGACGTTTCGACTTGATCACACAAGTCATCCACTGGGTGATAAAAGGTAGAAAGTGGATGAATTGTAGATCAAGTCGAAACGTCGGTATATCAATATTTAAATGTTTTTAACACGGATGAAATCGCAAAATATGTCTTTTATATATATATAATATTCTTTGCATAACCATTCACAATGATGGTGGTGGTGGAAATCCTGCTGTTGTCAAGTAAAATTTGATGTTTTATAAAGACTGATGATGAGCATATCGAAGAGTATCACTAGCCTACGGCATGTTATATTAGCCAAAAATCAATAATATTTATTGTTCATCATAGTTGATTGATCTAACAATTTTTCTATCATACAGAAATTTAATAATAAATGAAATGATTATGACCCAAGAGACCTGATTTCACTGGACATTTTACCTGTTTGATCTGATATGATTAACCAGTATCTATTTTGATATCACCAGGAACCCAGATTGAAATCTTAATTTCTTAAATGGTCATCCTATCAGCAGTGATCAGTAGCGTAGGATACAAAGACAATCATAACATTGCACTGCTTGATTATCTAGTTTAACTATCTGGTTAATATATGAATTACACATAGGCTAAAATTTAAAGTTCAACATTTTATTCTACATTAATAACAATAATAAAATAGATCTCTCCTTCAAACTATAGATTTTTTCTAAACTGGAGAGCACAAATATTTATTCATCTTCTATGTGTGATTGATGTTTTAATGACATATAAAATAAAAAAAATTATAATCTACTAAAAATCGCATAATACATAGATAATCTTATTCTGAACAGATAAATGAATAATAAATGTTCACATTTGTATTAAATATAATAATAAATATGACTAGATAATATGATACTTCATGATTTTATGATAATAACAATCAAACATCCCATGTGACATATATAAAATGGATTTATGTATAATTCAGGCTGTAGATAAATAATTAAGTGTATTCATCCTTAGATTTCTTATTTCAGTTTGTAAAACAATTTAGTAATCATTGACTATTTTCATTCATCTGGCAAATTAAAAATTCAATCTATTATGTAATGTTTAGTATTTCTATATCTTGTGGTAAACAAATAATTCAGTCTATATAATAATTATTCTTTTTCCATATTTTGTTGATCAGCTATAATATGTTTGCTTTTTTCATAACTTATTTTTAAGTATAATTTTTCATGAAGTAAACAATGTTCATTTTAATATATGCACATGTTTCTTCAAGCATAATTTTTCTTTCAAGATGGTGATGGATTTTTCACAAGTTTCTCATCTATGGAACAGCATGGTAGATGCTGAGAAAAACATTGGCTGGGTGAAGCCTAGCCAAACACACTAAGGCTATAAAATACAATTATATCTGGCTATTTAGCAAATTTTAATATCAATAAAGTATAAATCTTATCAACAATTATAGCTTTCTTTATGATTTTAAAAATGAAAGATAGTGGTCAATGTGACCTTTTCTTTTATAGTATAGAAGCTGGATTTTGATTCATTCTTTTCACTAGCAAATTATGTTCTGTTTTAATTCTTTAATACAGCCCTTTATAAATAACTGTCCATGACTATCAAAAATATTTATTAAATAATATTTTGTTCAGCACCTTCTATCTGTCCAATTATCTTATCTGTTTCAATTGATTTCTAACTACATGTTTATTGATAAACAACAATTAAAATCATAAACATAAAAGGAAAAGACAAGGATAGCAATATGTTGCTTTACAAATTTGAAATTGTTTTGAAACAAATAAGATTAATTATTAACCTTAATAATATTATAACTTTTTGTTACTTTTTAATTATGATACCTCAGATTTGATTATTTTATAATGGGTAATATTTCAACCCATTTGACTTGTTTTTATAAATAGTAAACTTCAGTTAACTACTACTACTACTACTACTACTACTACTACTACTACTACTACTACTACTACTACTACTACTACTACTACTACGACTACTACTACTACTACTACTACTACTACCACTACTACTACTACTACAGCTACTGCTCTATTACTATTACTACTAATGCTGCTGCTGCTACTACTACAACTACTATTACTACTACTTTATTTTCTTTCTACTATTATTATTATAATTATTTAATAAAGATACATAAAATATTAAAAAAAAACACATACTGACAAAGTTTTCCTACATTACAGGGATTCAATTAGTCTATACTATTATAATGTCTGTTCTTCCATCACTGAAAGAAAGCTACACAATGCTACAATAACAACAGATGGGATTAAATTGCATTGAATTACTTTCTAGGTCATCTATATAATTTTCATTTCATTCTTCAAATTTATCCATGCTTGGTTGTTTTCATTCTTCTTTTTCCCTACTTTTTTCATTTAGAGATTTGTATATCATAAATGCTGTCTCATAATTTTGAAATAGATAGAAAAATTTAATCATCAACCAAATGTGCACAATGAACTTTGAATATCAGGAGAGCTATCTCACATTAAGCACAATATACAACTGAAATAGAAAATACATAATAACTTAAATTTTTTGGCAGAATAAAATATTATACAATGAAAATTAATAATATTTAGAGGCTTATGGTTAATTGTTTGTTTCTGACAAACAATATGTTTATCACTTCTCTTTGAATAGGATTCAAAATTATAGTATTGTTACATTATGCATTTCAATTTTAAGATCGCTAATGATTTCAACATTTGTTACTAAAGGACAATTAATAATGACATTATGTTTTCCTAATGAATAAGCAGCATTAAAAATTTGGCTTACCTTTTATTTAGAAAAATATGATTTGCTTTATATACATTTTTTTTTAAATTTTGTATTTTGGTTTGTGTTTACCATCATTAAACATCTTTTCCATATAAGGCATTGATATGTTTTATGAGCAAAAGCTGTTAATTTTTGAAAATTATCATGAGAAATTATTACTTTAAACTTTTTTATTACCATTACTAAATTTGTGTTTGGATATTATTAAACAAAATATTATCTGTTGTGAAAATAACACATTTGAAATCAATTATTGAGGACATTCTTTATAATAAAGTATTTTTTTTTTACTTCAGCATGAATTTTCATAGTTTTAATGAATGACTTATGTGACTCACATAACTATAAACTAATATATACATGTATAAATATGAAATATATATTTAGAACATTTTGGTGAAAATTTGGGGTGAAGGTATTTTAGTTGTATTTATATATGTATATATTTGACAATTTATATCATCTAATATAAGTATTAAATGTTCTTATAAAAAATTAACTTTATTTAAATATTCCATATCTATTCAACTGTTAATAATAGAACACATGTTGGTATAAGTCCAATATTTTAAGATGTATTATTCTCCTCTCTTCTACAGGTGTTGCTGGATTGACCAGTGACAGTACAAGTATGGAAATCATACTGGGCCCCTAGAAAATGTATGTTGATTTTTACTCTTACCAAGTAAGCGATCCTCTTAAAGACAAAAGTCAGTAAAAGTTTCCTATAGTTATCTATGAGGTTCTTCCTGATTTCTCTAATTTTACCTAAGAGCAAAGTTTATAGAAATTTCCATACATTACATATTGTCAAACTAGAATGACTTATGGGGTTGTCCATCATTGTCATGTGAGCAGCTTTTTTAAATTTAATTCTCAGTACTTTTTCATTTCTATCTAATATTTTTGTATTTTCCCAATTGAACCTATATAATTTGATGCATATATGATCTGCTAGTTTAGACACATCTGATTTCTCTTTTCTAATCATAACTTTGTGCTCTTGCAATCACTTTTCAATGGAGAAATTGGTCTCACAAATATGCAGATTCCACATTTAAATGATATTTCACAGATGTAGTTTTTACTTGTTTTTGGTAGGATGGCTCAGCTAGTTAGAACACTACTTTAAAATTCAATATTCAGCAATCTAAGAGTCCAGGTTAAATTCCCATGCTAGAACTGTCACTGCTTATTCCAACAACATCTGAAGCAGAGATGAGAATAATATCTCTTGAAATATGCATATACTAACCTGCATTTACGAAGACTCAAATGAATTTGGAATAGTTAAATAATGTTATTTTTGTCTAAAGATATCCAAATACTTATATTAGATGATAAAAATAATACATTGAAAATTTGATGATGAACGCTCAAAGTCTCCAATATAATTGTTATATCCATGTTGACTTTAAGTCATTAAAAATTACAACATATAGGACCTTAATATATCCACTTAAATGCCCAGAAGAGGGATGATATACAAAATTAATATAACTTGAAGGGACTTGACTGTTTCATCATCAGATTTTCAATAATATGGATGGCTAAAAAGTTTGAAGGTGTAGAACACTAAAAGTTATCCATTTAAGTCTGAAGATTTGCTATTTTAATATAAACTGAGTAATGATTGTATATATGTGTGGGAGGCGGGAATCTGGACAAAGAGATTAATACTATTATAATTGAGATCTATTATATTTTTCACATGTATGTGGTCGTGTATCAGCTGTGTAAGAGGGAGTGCATATATGTTGAGAGCAAAGTCCTTTTTGACTATATTAAGTCTAGTATAGAACATCTACTTATATTTGAATATTACATATACAGCATTACTCTGTCTATCGCTCTTCTGAGTATTTAGATGGACATATTGAGTTCCTATATGTGAGGTGACAGAGTGACTTAAAGACAACATAGATGTGACAATAATATTAGCATGAAGATTTGGAGTGTTTCATCATTAGATTTCCAATGATCTAGAGGGCTGAAGGGTTAAGGGTGGAGAAGATTGAAGTTTGTCCATTCTTAATATAAATTGCGCACTGAATGTATATGGGTATAGGGGATAGTAATCTGGACCAATGATGAGTTCTGGAGATAATTTATTTTCATTATATGTATGTGGTCTTGTGTATCCGTTGTATAAATGTAGTTCATAACTGTAAAAGAGCCTGAAAGTTTGATGTTTAAGTCGTGTCTAATTATATTAAGTTTATTACAGACAATATATATATATATATATATATATAATATTTTTCCACAATAGCATAAAACTAACTTATTAATATACATACATAATGTCAAATCATGTCTTTCAATTTTTTATAATATTGTATAAGTTGAATTAAGATTACACAATATATTCGGGATATAAATCTGCTCTGTTCTCTATTTATCACCTACCAGCACTAATTCTCATTCCTTATATCACTTTTAATGTATAATTTAAATTGATTTGCATTTTATAAAATTATTTGAAAAAACATATTTATGTACCAAATAAATGATTTTGTTGTTGTTTTACAGTTTGAATGTTTTTTGTGTTTTTTTGTTTTTTTTTTTTCAAAATAATATATTTAAATAATCTTACTAGATTTCCATAATAATAGTTGCTGATTTTTTTAACATTAATCATTATAATTGAATTGAAATGAACGACTTTAATAAAAAAAATACTTATAAAATATTTGAAACGATATATTTTTTTATATATATAATATACTAATTTTAATATAAGTATATTTAAATTTTTTTATCAGACTTTTCCAAAATTTTCATTAATAACTTGATTCTAAAAATGAAAAAAATCCTTTCCTGCGGTAACTATTATATGTATATGTTCATGTTATAAACAAAAAAAAAATAAGAAGAAGAAAAAGTATACTCGCATTGATTCATATTATTCGTTGTTCATGATTTTTGACTTAATTAACCATGTTCATAGCACTCAATTATCCCAAAATTCATAATATAAATTAATATGTTTATACCTGTCTTTGTTTCATGTTTATAACATGAACATAAACATTAATAACAACATAAATATTGGGTATGTATATATATATTGCTTGTACCGGTCAAAACATGTTCATTCATCTAACATGAGCTGGAACTCACAAAATGTTCTTCAACACATGAGAATTTAATTCAAAATTCTAGCACACTAGCAGGCGGATGAAACAATGAGACTAATTTTATCGCATCGATATTTGGCTAAACTTATATCACATAATCTAGAAATTCCATCATTAACTCGTTAATAGGGAGTTTGAACTCCATTCATATATTTAATAAAACGCATATGTGTAAGTGAATGTATGAAAGTGGAGGGAAGATAATTCGAACAACATAATGATTTGGATAATAAAATGTTTAATAATATAGTAAGGTAATTATATACTTATTAAGATGTGTGTAAATGAGTGATCTACCTGGAGGTAGGTAGATATATATAGCCATTATTTCTATTGTTAATCATATGCTTTTGTATTAGATTAAATATATATATATATATATATGCTTTTGTATTAGATTAAATATATATATATATATATGGTTGGTAAGATTATGATGCCAATCTTTTATTACAAAATAACATTACATCTCATTATGATTAACATTTTTATTGATGGTTCTGAAAGACGGTGATGACATATGAATTCCGGGAGCATTCTACTGTTCATTATACATATATAAAATTACTTTCATGCCATTGCGGTCATGAAAATTAATAAAATGCATTTGAGAATGGTTTACTTATTAAGAGTAGTATTTATTAACAACTATTTTATTAACATTTAAAAAGAATAACATACATTTCAAAAATCATATTTAATTATCCGACAAGATATTTATTAACCATTTTTTTAATTTTTTATTTGAAATAGAACGATTTGTTTCCCCAAAGTATGTATAACTATTATGTAGAAAGTATAGATTACAATGGTAGGATTTTAAAATAAACTAAAATAACAGTATTACTTAAACTAATGAATCATATTTGGAATCTATAGATGTGAGCAGGACAGAATTTTATTATTAAACCATTAAAATGAGGTCACTAGAAAGAAATCAATAATTAACGTAGAAGTGGTAGTGCTGACATGAAGGCAAAAAATCCAAAGTGAAATCATGCTTCTGGCTGAAGAAAATGAAAGATCTAAGACTCTCTTTTCTAGGGCAGTGCTTAGAAAATGTGATGAGTTCTGTCTCAGCCCAGATTGACTGTAATCACTGTTGTACAAAGACCTCTTTTTATACTTAAGGTGGCCCCGGGATGCTCAACTATTGACAGGACAAAACATAAAGAAAATTTATGGGTCTGAGCTCATCACAACCCCAAGATTAAAAGCACATCATATTTAAAAAGATGAATCATATTTCTGCAATGCAGAATGGAAATATATCCCTACTGACAATACGTGGCATTTACTGCTTTAAAATACATAATCCTTATTCTAATGTTATAATTTAAATATGTCACACGATGTTACATAATATGTATATATGGAAAAGACTTATTTGATTACAAAAAAAAAAATTACCTCCCTTTTCTTTCCCTGATACTTAATATAATTAAATCCCACCCTCATGGATTTTACAACTTGAAAAAATCTAAATATTTGAAATATGATGAGCATAAAATAGTACAATTGATATTATATAAAAAAGAATAAAATAATGAATCACATTTTTAGAATTAAATGAATAACATTTTAAAATATTTGATAGCATTACTTTTTCAAGGATCTATTTTTTTCCTGGATAGAATTGCTTATTCCATATGGAGTTAAATAAATAATATATTTTACATACACAAAAAAATGAAAATAGATCAACTTGGAAACAGTCTGATGAGCATTTTAATTAATAATGCATTCAAATACAACTAAAGAGTGTTTTGATGACCTCAATCCATGGAGGTCTGATTAAATATGGAAAAGAAAACTTTATATGATAAGCGTGCAAGATTGTTTTAGATTGGCAGATAAAAGACAATAAAATGAATCATAATTTAACATAAAGAAGAAATCACACCAAAATTAAGGCTTAAATACAAAAGAATAGTATGAGAGCAAATTTATAGTTACATTCAAGAGAATACATAGTTAAATAATTTATGAAAGAAATTTGGATAGCAGAGGTCAAGATTAGTTGAGTAAATTAGATTTAGAATCCAGATGGTGGTTTTAGATTACACCTGGATCTCATTTTATGCAGTAGATAGATTCCTCAGAAAATGCACATAAAAGAAAATAGACTTACCTTGAAATGGAGGATATGTACTGTAATTTTCCAAAAATTTCATAAAAGCAAAACAACAATATAAAATTACTTTAAATTTGCATAAAAAAATAAGAAAATAAAATATGACTAATAAAAATTTTCAAATTTGAAAAGAAATGATACAAGAAAAACTTTTTTACTGTTTTTATAAACTACAGTATTTAATTTTATTCAAAACAATATATTTTTATGTGTAATTTACATTTATTCATACATGTACAGTATTTGATCATTATCACTATTTAAGACATAAGATTCATCATGATGTGATCTAATGTGAGGTACTGTAGCTTTTCTTAAACAAAGTTAAAAGGAAATACAACTAAAACGTTTTCCAATTGCTGTTGATCCTTACCAGTGATCTAAAATTGAAATTTTTGTTTCCAAAGAAATTTATTTTCTTTGGTGTTTTTTTCTCTCCATTAGGATAAACTAAAAGTTTAAAATAAAAATAAGAACTTAGACTTAAGATAATAAAAAGACACTGACTCAACACTGTTGGGCAAAATTTAATTAAAACTAACAATTAAAAATTAAATTCGTATTTTTGTCTTTAATTTTTTAATTTTCAATTCCATTTAAAAATCAAATTTCATCTTTTCACATCACATTAATTTCAGATCACGTTAAGTAATTTTTAAATTATTAATTACTATTAAAAATAAGATTTTAATTATCAAATTTAATTGTGCCCACTGACTCACCTTTTAAAAATAAACTTGTGGACACTAAATGATTAATTGATTACATAAAAAGCAAAAATAGAATGTGATTTAAAATGGAAAAATAACAACATACATACTATTTTTCATCTATAACATTTGAACAGATTTATATTATAGTCTTGTAAAAATTATTACTTGTAGACACTAAATGATTAATTGATTACATACTCTTTTTTTAAAAAGCAAAAATAGAATGTGATTTAAAATGCAAAAACAACAACATACATAGTATAGTCATCTATAATGTTTGAACAGATTTACATTATAATCTTGTAAAATTTTATGTGAGTGTATATAAACTGTGAAAATCTTGATTTTAAGTGAATTGTGAACTTCTTTATTGAATAAAATATATTACCATATTTTTATAAAGTGCTGAAAATATTGAAATTATTATATCGAAGTCAAACTCCGATAATGTGATATTACTTTAAATATGACATGAGTGCGTGAAATTTATAATATTTAAAGTAATATCACATTATTGGAGCTTGACTTCTATTCTAATGATTTTTATCACATAAAAGAACACTGCATATAAAGATATTAAGAAGAAACATGAATCGCATACCTTCAAAATCACATTAAATAAATATGCATAAATTGAGACCCAGGGGTAGTTACCTTGCATAGATTCAAAAGTCCATTTTCAATGTTCGGCTCATGCATGGTAATGTAAAAGAATCCAAGTCAGTTCTAAGGTGGCATCAAGTTTCCATTAGGCAGATCAACATTATTATTCTAAGCTTTTCTACATTTAGGGCCTCAGCAAGATTGTGATTAGTGGCAAGAAAAAGACCAGCAAGAATCAGGAAAGGTGATTGTTTTTTTTCTACTCATTCAGCATGTTGAAAATCAGAGTCATGTGGAAAATTCTGATGAAAGCCAATTTCTCAAAAATAGTCTTCCTACAGCTGTGAAAAGTAACACATTTTATGCTCCTATCAGGTATTTGAGGAATGCTTTTAATATCATTTCTAATTTCAATGTCAATTTCAGTCTATAGAAATGTTTACATGTACTTTACCTATTGTTTTTGGAGATGCAATCATTAGATAAATGTCCAATATATACTTAAATGTGTTTCAAGATTGGAAATAGTTTTGACAAAAAAAGTTAATAACAAAAGTACAAACTCTTAATATGATTTCTTTTTTATTTTTAGTAAACTTTATTTACAAAATATTTTCCAAAATTATTTTTGGAGAATTAACGATTGCATTCTCTATCTTGGATTTTTAAAAGGAAAATACAGTTTTAAAAAAAAATAATTGAAAAGAAAATTTTTTACAAACTATGTATAATAAAAATATTTATAAAATTAATATTTTGTTAGTAATTGCTCTAAACAAGCTTATTTATTTTATTTTTTATAATAAATAAATAAAAGCTTTAGATATTTTCTCATGTACTATTTATAATAAAAAATAAAATAAATAAGCTTGTTTCAAGCTATTAGCAGGCTCTTTATATATTACATATTGGTGATGCAAGCTACATAGATCATGTGTCCTTTGACCGATATATATATATATTATAACGATCAAAATGAAAGTGAAGATCGAATCTAACCGCAAAAACAATATCTGCAACTACCAGGGCGCCATCTAGGCATTTGAGCCTAGAAAAATTTATAGAGTAGGCAGATACGTGCTGTTAAGATTCCACTTTATTTAAATATACCGATCGTTAGCCCAAGTCACTAGCTCAGCGGAGACGCAGAGATAAAAATCTATGTCTGAATTTATATCTTAAATATCAATAATAAAAGCCACTGCCAGAAATTAACACATAAAAATATTTATTTAGGCACATATAAAATAACATTTAAATTTTGAGGAATAAGTTTAACATTTTAGATTTTTATATTAACTTTTAATTTTACATTTAACAAAGTTTCACTGAGTTTAATATTTTATTTAGATAGTCAAGTATGAATAGACTACATAGATCTGCATTTGAAAAAAAAAATTCTTCCCTGATTTAACCTTAGGCAACAAATTTTGCAACCAAACTGGCGCCAATCCATCTGATACATTCATGTATTCAATGTAGCATGATATGATGACACAAAATACTGTACTGTCAGGACTGTACATCTGTACAGTAAGTAGAATTAGAGAAGACATTGACTCTCCACCAACAGGAATGTTACATCTGTTGGCAAGTAGAACAATAAACAAAAAACTCCATAGGAATGGACTGCGGACTTCTGCCGACTTACAAACCCATCCATAGGCAAACAGAAGGTGTGTGGCGTATATATGCAATCCTGCCCATAGCGGACCTCATACTACATCTACTAATTACACAAATATATCCAATCCATTGAGCCAATTAAACCATGAAACGAATAACCTAAGATTACCCTCCCTTAATATAACTTTACAAAACTATATAGCCATTCACGCCCGACTTAAATTTAACATTTAGATACGTTCGCACAATTGCATTTTATAAAATTTGTTTTAAAATGTTGAGTACAGATCAGCTGCACAGATTCCACGGTCAAAAACATTCCAAATTAAACACAACCGATCAAAATACAAAGTCATCGATAAACGTCACTTACATAGGGAATATACAAATCCCATTAGCATTCATTGTAAGATGCTTGCAGTAATATTGTTGACCCATATATTCTAACCGAATGTGAAAACCACAACATAATCAACCGCTAAAGAATCTATGGAACGTCTATACCCAACCTAAATTTCATCATTTAAAATTTAAACAACAAATAATTTATACAATAAAAGAAAAAAAAATGGAAATGATTTTTATCAATCGGAAAACATATAAAATTAAACATTATTAATTTGATTTAAAAACTTACAAAAGTCAGATAAGAGTCCGTTTTTAACATTTAAGTTGGCTTGTTTATCAATTTATAAAACTTGACGAAAGTTCTTAATTGATTTTAATAATTGTTCATTTCATATAGCTTATGGTAGAAGAGTCCAGGTTCCTGTTTTTAATTCCCGCGATGCCTCCATTGGAAGATAATGTTCTGGAGATGGCAATAGCTGGTTCAAGGTATCACAGTCTTTTCATTTTTCCTATTTAAATGGAGAGTGTGGTATGTGCGTCCTACCACCTCTCAAACACACAATGCTGGAACTGCCCGAAAAAACTGTATTTCTCTTTTTATATTATCCACACAGATTCAATCAACAAAACGTCACTAATCCATCACTTTCATTAGGGTCCGAGCCAAGGCTTAGTGCTTCCATTGGTCAAGCTAATTTCTCTTTTCTTCTTATCTATCTTTCATCAGATCATTTTAATTATACAAGAGCCCACAGCTAGCTTGCTTTTCAAACAATTTATAAACAATCATTTCCATTTACAGATTACAAGAATTAATTAATACCTGTTTTTATTTTTAAATTTTATACTTTTTTTTTATAAAAAAGTACGTTCAAATACTTATTTATTTGTTTTTTTAAAAAAAAAATATTTGTAAAGTTTGGCATCTGTGCGAATGTATATACGTTTAACAAACATTTTAATTTTAGCGTTTAGTTTTTTACTTTTATTTGCGAACTTTTAAGTTTTTATTTTAAATTAATGTAACGACATATTTATATATCGTTACAATATATATATATATATATATTAAATGTAAAAGTATAATACTCATTAGAAACAAATTATATGTAATATACAAACAAACAATTTAACAATAAAAAATATTATAATTTAAATTCTTTAGTAGCACTTTCAATTACATTGTAATCTTTGTTGGCTTTAAATCAATTTCAAATTTTAATGTTACATAAATTTTGATAACTTGTGTATGGCTGTAATTGCAACATGTTATTAATAGGCAAGAAGCAAATATGGCCATACACTGTTTATGGAAATTTACATAAAATTAAAATTATAAATTCATTTAAAGCTGATGAGGATTACTATGTAATTGAAAGTGCTACTAAAAAATTTAACATATATTTTTTACCATTAAATTGTTTATATATATATTGTAATGGAACGTACTTGCTGCATTCCATTTAAATTGAAGAAAGAAGGCCCCAAACATTGGGAAAGCCAAATATAATGGAATGTATCTTTATATATGATCTCAAATGAAAATAAACATATGAACTTTTGTAACAATAATTATTAGTTAAACAAGCCCCTAACTTTGATACACCAAATGTAATGAATAATTAAACAAACATATTATGCTGACTACATTATGGCGTCCAAATGTAATGGAACATACTTTTACTCCATTATACAATCATCAGTTAACTGTGACCAACAGTTTATGGTGCCAAATGTAATGGACAATATATCATATAGAATATTATATCTCAAATGTAATGGAACATCAATATATGAAAAGAAAATAATGCTTCAAACATTGGATGATAAACGTAATGGAATATATATAATCTAAATGAATCCAATTGTTGAAAAGCCTAATATAATAGATTGTATGATTTAAATGAAGAAAGACAAAATTATCCCAGTTATATTTAAATAAATTGTCTATATGCCCTTCCAACTAGCTATACATGAAATAAATCTAAAATCATACAGAGCAAAGAGATCTATCATTATAATTTATTTTCAATGTTGATATGACTAACTAATCAAATATATATCAGAAACAAAGGGAATTCTATTAAATCCAATATACACATCTATTATGTAAATTTATGTATATCTAAACATATCAATGAATAACAATATGTGTAAGTGGCCTAAAGACTAAACAATAAGTGAATATGAAGTTATCCTCTATTAAATTGTGAATTCAATTAATTTCATAATGACTCTGGCATTAAAAGAAAAATAAGAATAAAATATTAATACTCTTTCAAATAAATTACAAAGGCATTACTTATAAAACAAATATTACATCCTTTATTTTTATATTATGGTTTAATTTTAGGTAATATCAATGTTTTAAATACAAACCCAAATAATAAATATACATATATACTTGCAATAAGTATATATATTAAATATATAAAGACATATCTGTGCTTAACAAGTAGATATCAATATAAATACAAATCCATATTTATATTTTTCAGATATTTAAAATAATAAAAAAAAATATTATATACACAAAACATAATATTATATAAACCCCCAAACTATAAGCCATACTAAGATTTTAATTCTTAAGTGTTATTTTAAAATTTTATAATGAAAAATAAAAGTAAACAAAAATATCGATCTCAAAAATATATTTATATATCATTTATACATATAAAATTATTAACTACCTTTCAAAGTTCACATGTCCAGTTTTCCTTCAAAAGTCAACTTATTCCTTTGTTTTATTTCTTTATCCATTTAATATTAGAATGCATTCTAGTTAAGGGGAGGTGGAAACTATCACATTAGAAAAAATTGTCAATTCTTGGGATATATGTATATTTTTATCCTTCTAAAATTTCTTTCCTTGAAAAAAAATAAATAAATTATGTTAAATCCAATATATTAATTCTAGTTATCTCCAGATTATTATTATATTGACCATTATAGATTCCAGATAGCTATGTCAAATTTCGGCTTCAGACGCGATGAAATATATGTATTGAACTTTTCTTAGTTTTATCACTTTTTAAACTGCTTTGGAATAAATGAAAGAAAACGGTGCAGCCTCTTGGCTGCGATATATCTCTATTAGCCTGTCATGATTTATGTATTTACCATAGAAATCTATCTTATTCCAATATTCTGAAAAATGGTAATTTCAAAGAAACAAAGTACAACAGAATTTTATCCTTTTGTTTTTCTAATCACCATCCTAATAATAATAATGGCTTCTTTTTTTTTGTTGTTGCTCCACGTGCTAGCAAATGCTGTTTTGAAAACCCTCGTTACACATGTTTTCTTTTAAACAATTAACATTAAAAAAAAAAAAAAATATCAAACATATATATATAAAAAATATTAAATTGAAAATTTACTTGACAGCTTTAAAAATATAAATAAATAATAATATTGCATTTTTTTAATAATCACTGCAAATAAAATAATTTTTTTTATATAATCAACAATTTATATGTCTTTATTTATTTATAATAATTAAATATTCATAACGATGTACCATCAACATATAAATAAGATAATAACTTCAAACAATAACTATACTTAATAACATAAACAATAATACTTCATGTATAAACATCAACTCAAAGAGGTTTTTTTTATATATATAACAAATGATAATTTTTAAAATATAGATAGACTTATCGATATTTAACCCGTGCAAATCTTCAGTTTTAATATATATATATATATATATATATATATATATATTGTACTGGTCAGAATTGTATGTTCATTTAACAAGGTTTAGAATCTAAGCAATAGTACCCTAAATCCATTCATGCCTGAGATACACAGGTCAGAAGTAATCATGAATTCTGCCCTATTTGCTCTTCTCTAAAACTATAACATTATAAACAACACTTCTGATGATAATAGATGAAATTTTATTCATTCTGGTCCTGGAGACACAGTGGAGAAACACAAGATCTATAGGGTAATTAATGTGAATAAATAATATCAAATCTTGGCTCAATCAAATACCTTATGTGAAGGGACAATTTATAAATTTTAAATGAATTGCACACAGCTAGCATTTCAAAAGAAACATGAATTATAAAATAGTATCCATCCAAAATGAGCAAAGATAGAACAACCCAGAGATAAATGTCCATTTAAAATAATCAGTTATAACTTTTAAATATTATTAACACTATTATAAATATTAAATGGAGTTCAATGAGTGATATTCAGTAAGAAACAAATGCATAAATAATTATCAACATAATAATTTAAGGAACATAAACATTTTTAATTTACATCAGAAGCATAGCACAGATTTAATGTGGTTAGTATTTTGCATATAACAACTGATTTAGTATGCTAATGAACTATAAATAATAATAAATTAATGTTATCCGTGATGTGATCATTACTTTAAGTAATGATAAGGACGTTTATAAATTTATCTCCAAAGAGAGGTTTACTCTTAATATAACAGATAAGTATTTTAACGTTCATGAGCATATCTGGGCCAGTAAAATGAGAATGGGTAAACTTAACTAAGCCTTACTGTGACAATCCTAAAATATTCGGCTAATTATTAAATGAGTGATTTACAAACATCACTGTGCTGTGTCTTATAGTTAATATGGGAACTATACATAAAAAGAACTCACAGTGCTGACTTATAATGATAGCGTTAAAAATGGAGAAGATGTCCATCTTTGGACTGAAACGCTTTATCATATATATGATTCTGCTTGTATTTATCACAAAGCAGTATTCAAAAATATGAGTGGTAAGGATTCCATGGTATGCTTGCTGATGTTTCACATGCAGAGCCTAATACTCTAATGTTTGTCCTGCAATCGGTTCTACCAAACCTCATTCTTAGATGAGTACATGAAAAAAATCCGGAGTTCGGATGAGTAAATATGATAAAGCAAAATATAAATTCTTTAAAATGCTATCATAAGTAAGCAATGCGAATATGGCTTAAGTCTTAAATGACTAATAAAATAATTTAAGCTTAAATAAAGCAATAATATCATGCGTAATGCCATGATAAAATAATAACCCACTCAGCATCGTATGTATAACTTTAATAAGTTTAGGATTTCGAACATAGAAGAAGGAAAAATATTATTTTTCCTATTTAACAAGCACAAGTATTCCTAAATGACAAAATATCATAAGCAAGTTAACTCTTAATGGCGTACATGTAATAAATAATTATTAAAATATATTAATAATCAAATTTTAATTAAAGAACATAAAATGCATTTAAATATCGATAGTGATAATAACAAAATGTTTATCTTATTCCATAATATGATTTTTAAAAAATCTGCCATTAAGCATAATGTTTCAAAATATTTAACCGAGTGAACAGTGTTTAATAAAAAATTTTACGTTTAACTATTTAAATATTCCAAAAATATCGGAATGATGATTGAAATAATATAAGTTCACTAGATTGAAACATTAGCATACTAAAACTAATTTAATAAGATACATAGTTTAAATAAGTTTTGCCGCATTAAAATAATATAATTAGAGTGTGAAACTCAAAACTAGTGATAGATTTAAAATATATATAATTCTGTGCTAGCGTTTCAAAGAACAAGTTTAAAACTTAAGAGAGAAAATCACAAATTTAATGATAATTAAGTTTATAGTCAGTTACCAAATAAATAAAAATTACATTATGATTACAATTAAGATTTAGGAAAGAAGTGAAGTGAGGAGAATTAAGAGTTCATTCTTCAGCAAAATGGATTACCTTTAGAAGTTATGGTGGCCACTTATAATAACATATACAAAGTTTAGCAAGGCACAATATTAATAAAATAATGGTATGCATCTTCCAATATTCTTTTACAGTTAAAAATAACAGTTCCCAAGCAGCGATGGGATGGCAGAGAGGCTGAACAAAGGCAATCTAAGATCAGGGAGGCAAATTCCTTTTACTCACAGTTCATTTTGCTTCCACTCTCTAAATGAACACAAAAGAAGAGAGTGATTTGAACTCCTTTTGCACATTCCCAGAACTTCTGCTCCTCCTATACTTGAAATTTAGCAATATTGGAAGATGTAAACAAATACATTTCAGAAAGTATTATTTAAATGTATTTTTTAAAATTGCAAATAACTTTAAGAATATGATTTTTGGTTTGACTTGAAATAGTTAAATGAGAATGACATTTTTAAATTGTAATAATACTTTTTAGAATTTTCTGGCATTGCTTTAGCTTTACATTAATCATATTCATTTTTATATCTGTAATACATATATGCACATACACGATTATCTAAGTGAAGGGAATTTACAAGCTTGGAAATAAAATATACTTAAGCCAAAATAATAATTCAACTGGTTACGCATAACCATTTTGAATAAACAGGGTGGAAGTGATTACATGTATATGTGTGTGCTTAACATTCCTAGATGACCAAATAAACATAAACTGGTTCAAACCCTACTTTAAATGTATGTAATGTCATCAAGCAGTGAAGTTAAATATGTACCACAGATTTACCACCTCAATATATATATATTGAATTGGCACATAATAATTTTGTTTAAAAAAAAATATTAAAACAAAAATTATTCGTTAAAAGAAAATGTATTTGAAAGTTTAGGAGTTTTATTTCAGTTTGTTTCAAAAACGTAAAAGTTAAAGTTTTTTGAAATAAAAGTTAGAAAATAATTAACTAAAAGTAGGAAGGGGGTTTGCTTTAGAAATGTCAAATTAAAAGAAGTTGGTTTTCAAATAAGTAAAGAATTCTTTTATTATTGTTGTTAGTTTAAAGAAAATATTGTTCATGAAAGTTACAAGTGATTGAAAAAAAAATAGAAAAGAAATTAAAAGTTGATTTTCAAGTTTAAAATATAAATCTTTTTTATTTAAATTAAAGAAAAAAATGTCAATCTTAAAACTAGTGTTGGTTTTATTATAAAATTATATATGTGCATGTGAATGTAAATAATATTTATGTGTATTAAGTATTATAAATAAATGAAGGTTAAAGAATTAAAAAAAACATGTTTGCATGGGTACTAATTAAAGATATAAAAACAACATGTTTGTGATGGCTGCTAACTAAAATCCCCAACAACAAGATTCAAGGCTTATCTTCAAAGGATTATCAAAGGAATTTCGACAACACATATTGCCGGTGGACAAGAAAACAAAAATATGCCTTGCATATAAATAGACATTTTTTTATCGAACAGGCAGTTGAGTGCAGAAAACAGTTCAGTTAATGCAGATAACAGTTGAATTCAGTTCAGAGAGTTAAGAGTATAATTTTGATTGTGTAAATCAAACAAGAATGCAGTGTTAAAACCTTGGAAAAACATACATTTTTCTCCAGCCTGAAGTCTGATGAAAACAGCCAAACCTATCCAATTAAAGTCATGTCTGTGTAACATCCTGAAGCTGCTCAACGTTTAACTGTCTCCAAGAATAATCACCAATGAATAAGCAGTAAATATCCTCAAGAAACCTCAAATCTAACCTGTTAGATATACTTCATTAAAAGCAGCAAACAACAAGCAGTATGTTTCAAAAATCCTAGGTAAACATTTTTTTATATTCATTCTAAAGTTGCCATCACATTTGTAAAATTCATAAAACCTCCAAGAATCAAACTATAAGAACTCTATAGTACACAAAAAATGAACTATTAATTTGTGTGTTCTACATATCAAATATTAGTTAATGCTTTATTATATATGACAGTGTGTGAATTAAGTATGTGCATGATTAAAAAATACCAATATTATGTTAGTTAAAAATTTTATAAAAGTATTTATCTTTAGTATAATTAATATTAATAAATTGTCTTTAAATTTAAGCCTTATTTTGTTGGTCAATTCTTTTTATCAATTTTTTACCAATCTTTTATCAATTCTTTTACCACTAATTAAATAATATTTTGTTATTGAATTTAAAATAGACTGAGCTAGATTGGTGATTGTTTCGAGTGCTGGATTTTGAACCTACTGTCCTAACATGTTAGTCTTAGCCTAGCTACCACCCGGGGTTTACTCTGATGCAAATAAAGTGTTTGTATAGCAGGAGTTTGAATCTAGCAGCTGAGGTGAGCCATGATCTGATTGTGGGTATTGTTGATAGTTATAGCTATCAATAATATTTTCCACTTTGCTCGAATGTGCTGGTTCATTTATGTAATTTTTATAATTAAATAAGATTATAAATGTATTATAAAAAAGTTTGTAACTAGTCAAAACATTTGCAGTGTAAGTAAGATCTTCTGCGGATCGAACCTGGCACATATGTATATATAATTCTTAATAATAATATATATTACCAAGGTATTAAAATTTATTACAGGTATGTTGATGATGTTTTAGTTTGTGGAAGTTTAAATATCATAAATGTGTTATTCAATGAATTAAATAGTTTAGAAGGTTTAAAATGGAGTAAATCTTTTGAAGAAAAAATGTGAATTCAGTATTTAGATATTAAAGTTACTCGAAATAAAAATAAATTAGATTATTGTATGGTAATAATAGATATTGAAAAAAGAGGATATATTCCTTGCTATTCAAATGTGCCAATAGCACATAAATTATCTGGTTTGAAATCATTTTTTATTTAGGAATTATAAATTATATAAATATATTTCTGATAAAATAAGTAACACAAATGTATTTATTATGGATTTGTTAAATGTTGGATATGATCATAAATTAATTTTTAATATTGTTATTAAGTTTAATAATAATAGAAATATATTAAGTGCTATAAATATTGATAAAATAAAATATACTTGGATATCAATACCATTTATTTGTAATGACCAAGTGAAATTTATATAACAGATATATAACAATATATGTCGAGTTGCATTTTATACTACTTCTAATTTAAATAGATTAATAAATAATTCAAAAAATAGATGTAGTATTTTAAATCAAAGTTGGGCAATATATAAATGGCTGTGTGTTTGTGGAAAGGCATATATTGGGGAATCTCAATGTACATTAGAGAAAAGATCAAAGGAGTATTTGTTGTTATATAAACGAGTACAAAAATAATGACAAGAGAATGTTAGAAATGATGATGTATCACCAATCAGTATTTTTTGATCATAATGTAACATGTAATTATGTTTTTGATTTTGATTTTAATAAAGTTAAGATTTTGTGTATTGAAAAAAATAATAATAAATGCAAAATTAAAGAAGCTATGTTAATAAAAAGTGAAAAGCAACATTTGATAAACAGACAGGCCACCAATATAAAAATTAATGAATTGTGGGAAAATTGATGTATGATGTATTACTTTTTGTTTACATTTGTAAGGGTTTTTTCTAATACAATTTGAATCTAGTTGATAACGACTACATAGATAGTTGAAAGTACTTCTATTAAATTGTGGTATATATTTGTTTTTTTTTAAATATTGTTTTACTGTATTAATTATTGTATTGTTTTGAATTATATATATATATATATTAAAAATTTAAATATTGATATACTGATATTTTGACTTGCTTGTGAGATCAATTCAAAATGTCATTATATTAATATTTAAATTTTTTAACTTGGATGAACCCGCAAAATATGTCTTTTATATATGCAACCCATAAAAATCTTTGTATGTATATATATATATATATATATATATATATATATATCAGAGAATTTTACTATATGGTGAAACTGAGCTGAATTCAGGCCTATATAGCTAACCAGTTTGTTAAGCTGGGTTTGAAGACATTTATGTGCTTTCAAATTGATAAAAACATTTTTGATAAGTACTGACTTTAGAGTTGGTGTTTTATGTCTAGTTTTTAGTCTTCCAGACCTTCACTAATGTGAGTCATTAAGCTCAAATTCAGCTGGTCTGGAGGTCAGGAGACCGATAGAGATTTTGAATTCTATCTTTTCAGCATTTATGTAAACAAAGCTTGTTTAAAGCTATTGGTAAAGCTCCATCTAGTGATCATATATATATATATATATATGTGTGTGTGTGTGTGTGTGTGAGTGTGTGTGTGTAATCTTATAATTGAATATTTATAAATAGGGTAATTAGATATATGTAAAGAATAACTTTAAACAATTTATTGACTTAGAAGCCACATTCAACTATTAGTGTAGTCTTTGTAAAGTAACACATTGAAAGGCTAACCTTCCCACAATTACATGATCTTAACATTTTCTGCATGTCTGTTAATTAAGTATTGTTTGTATTTTTATATTTGGATAGCTTTTTTATTTTCATTTTGTTGTTAATATTTATCAATATGCAATATTTTTACATTATTATAATTGAAGTTGAAACCATAAATACATGACTTATTATGGTCATAAAAATGGATGCTGAAACAATATTATTTTATTTGCAATTGTTTTGTTTTCTGAACACTTTTGTAATAACAACAAATGTTCTTTAGTTCTTTTTCCATCATGCATCTCAATACCCTTGTATATTTGCTACCATACCTAGATATCCATTTATAAATGATACAAGTTTTATCGATAAATAAGGTTTTATCTTTAGAGTTATTTATTACATTGTTTAATGTAGGAGGTTTATAAAATGCAATGTCACATATGCCTTTATAAATTTTCCTTATAAAAGTTACTTGATCATTCAAAATATATGGTATTGATATCCATATTTTTAGTAGCAGGAGAACCAATATTGTTATTAATATTTTTATTGTTATATTTCATAATAAAATTTTTAATAACATTATATATATGCAAATATTTGTAGCCAACATTTAACAATTCATTCGAATACATTTCAATATTTTTTTTGCTTTATCTGTGGGTATTTACAAGGACTATTATTTTTAAATGAGAAGGACTTTAAACCTGCCATTTTATGTGACATTGGTACTCTTGATTTATATTGAATATAATCTTTTTTTATTATTGATTTAATGGACATTTAGTAATCCAGCTTATCTTGATTTCTAATTTTTCTACAACAATAGTAATTCATGTATTTATGGTTTTTAACTTCAATTATACTAATGTAAAAATATTGCAAATTTGAAAAAAATAACAGCATAAGAAAAATAAAGGAAGCTATGTTAATTTAAAATATACAAACAAGACTTAATTAACAGATAGGCAGCAAACGTTAAGATCACTGAATTGTGGGAAGGTTAGGCTTTCAAAATGTTAGTTGACAAAGACTATGAGGATAGTTGAAAGCGCTCCTAAGTGGATAAAATTTTGAAAGTTATATTTTACATATATTAAATTACTGTATTTATAAATATTCAATTAAAAATTATGTATATTGATTTGAAGAAACACAGACATATATATTGTGCCAGGCATTATCAAATGGCCTTGCACATCTGC